>JAYKAV010000001.1:3128211-3304597 GCA_035582835.1 Phoebastria nigripes
GGGAAGAAATAGGTGAGTATAGGCAGAGGTGCAAAACTGCTATGTTACCCATTGCAGCACCCATTAGGTGTGACCCAGCCCGTAGAGGGGAATGGCACACGGAGTCGTACACGCTTAGATCAGGTCATCGCCACGCAGCATAATCGGCCAGAGTGACTAAGGAGGAGGGCTCACTTGACAAAAACAGGTTTGCAACTAGGACACCGAAATCCCATGTTTGCTTATTTAACTTGGCAGGTATTCAAGTGAAATAGGCACAGAGGGGAAGTGTCAGAGCTGATCTCGGTACCAACGTGTGGGATTTTGACTTTCTATTTCAGTGCTCCTGTTTGGAAAAGAAATGCACTCAGAACCCCCTCCCCCCCCTTTTTTTTTGAGCACTATTTAAATGTCATAAGAATCTTACAGTGCCCACCCTAATGTTCCTAACAAATTAAAATATTTTATTAGTTCATAATCTGAAAATCATTACCGTGGTTACTATAAAAACCCAAAGCTCTCTAGAGGGAATGATGTCAGCAGGTCTAAAATGTGTGCAAATATATTTTGTTGCCATAAAGGTAGCAGGGGTCAGACAGGCAACCCCCAGCCCCAGGGCGACAGGCTGTTAGCATGGGAAGGAACGAAGTGCATCTCACAGCGGGGAGGGAGAAAGCAGATCTCTCGGCTGGTTTTCCTGGAGTTTTGCAGGGTGAATGCCTGGGGTTGTGCCTGGCTGGTTTGGATGGTTTCAGAGGAAAGCGTTGGTGCTGTTCCCACGCACCTTCCTCGCGGTGAGGGTAAGAAAGCACTCCAGACGGCTCACGCCCATCACGGATGAGCCGCTCTGAACCTCTGGCCCCGTCCTGCTAACACAGACAGGGTGGGTGCCTGTTCCCCTCGAACATCCACATGCCCCCGCTGCCCCCTTCCTCCTGCAGGTCACTCTGGATGTGTCCCTCTGAGTAAGCGATGCCTAACGCAGGGCAGGCAGGAGACAGCTGCATCCAGCTCTGAGAAAGCAGCCCATACCCGCTGCCCCAGGCAGCTGGCACCCGGAGAGTCTGGGTGACAAAGTAGCCCCTGCTTTGGCCAGGTGACACCAAACATTCGCAGAGCGGGGGCTCCTGAGCCGGTCCCTTGCCCCGAGCAGAGCCAGTGGGCTTCTGCTGGTTACTCCTCACCGGCTTGGGCAAGTGTCAAATGGTTCAAAGATTAATTACCGTTTAACCGACTGTATTTTCATCTCTGCAGAAGGCTGCAGTGGAAAAGACAGAAGTACTGGGATAATTTACCCTGGTATTACACAGCAGATTACCCTGTACTTACAAGGTCACCAGTTACCATGTAATTAGACCTCCAACGCAGGGAAGTCCACAATAGGTTTCCAAACCACTCTTCATCCCCGTGTCAGAGAAGCAGAGGGATGGCAGCAAAGTGCAGACTGAAACCTCATTAGGGGAATTTAAAGCTGTTAAATAGTTTAAAATTCAAGCTGGGGGAGGTGCAATGAGAGGGCAGCAAGGCCACCTGCACCTGTTCGTGAGAGGGAGGAAAAAAAAACAGAGCAGTTTGTCTAGGAAATATAGGAAAGCCAAAAGAGAAGGGAGGGCTTTGAGGGAGCTACGTGTGCCAGGCGGCAGCAATGGCTGCTGCTCTTCAAGCTTCATTAGGGAGAGCTTTGCCAGTGGTGGACTCCTCTGCTGAGCCACAGAGCTGCACGGCTGCTGGGTCCTGCCCCGTGGGATGGTGTCCACGGGGCCATGTGGGATGCCRCAGCGGGGATGCCCCGTGGGTCAGGACGAGGGCTGGGCAGCAGGACATCCTACCTGTGTCTGCTGCTTCCCTGCCCCTTGCTCTGGATTGCTGTCCTCCTTTTTTCTCACGCACMCAAGTCAAACACCTACTCATGGAGCATTTCAAAGAATGACAAATGCCTTTGATTATCAAGCACAAATTCCAGTAGCAGCTCATTGCACCTCTCGGGTGGCTAATAAAGCACCGAGCTGGTTCTGATCAATATACAGCAAGTATCGCTGTAAAGTGAAATTGTGCCCGCCCCAGGCCACGTTTCATTTTGTCTTTATAAACCCTGTCCTCTTCGAACCAAGCACAGTCCCTTGTGGGGTGGCAGCTCCCCAGCAAGCTTGTGGCTTTCAGTATGCCACTGAAACAAATGCTCTTCTGAAGCCATCCATGTAAAGAACCCAAGTCAAAGAGCAAAGCGTGTGCCTCTACAGCAAAATTTTTTTTAAATACTCTCTTATTACACAGCCATATGTCCCTGACTCAGCCCCACAAAGAGTATCCATAAGGTCGACAGCTTCTGGAGAGGTGCAGCAGAAACAAAGGCAGTGTGAAGCAATTGACTGCTGAGGATAGAAAGAGCTGTATGTAAATAGTTTGTCTCAAGAATGACCAGAGTGAGGAGATGTGCTACCTGATTGCAAATATTTACAAAGTTGTGAGCTTGAAGGTTAGAAAACATTGAGAGAAGTATATAGAAGTTAGCACAGGCATAATGCGGTGGGGGTGAGGCTGGGGAAGATCAGTGTGGCAAGCAGGAAATTTCCATCATGTAGGCAAGATTCGCTTGTGATTTCCCAAGGGAGGCTGTGGGTTGCCCACTGGGATATATGGATTGGCACCCATCAATACCTTAGCAAATCCTTTAGGGCCCTCTCTCACAAAGGAAAGAGTGCAGAATGAAATTTAATAGGGGCTTTTTCTCAGCTCTACTCTTTGTAAAGCTGTTTCATATGCAGACATGTGTGTCATTGCCTGTGCATGCTGCATACACATACCTAACGCTCTTGGACTAGAGCGGCTTATCCAGAGGCAGTGAAACCAGCCAAGGCTTTAAGCCCAGCATTTGTAGTCACGTTTCTCCTTGAAGTAAATGCTCCAGCAATGACATAATTGAGGACTGTCCTGTCTGCTCAGCATATGTCTGCAGGGGTCATTCATCCTATCAGACACTGCAGAACATTAGCGGTTTCTTTAGACTCACTTTCTCCTTCCGTCCTTCCTCTTGTGGCTAATCCTAATGGGGAGCTGGTGGCTAGAGACTCCTCTAGGAAAACTCACCCAGTTTGGAGAGCTGACCACCTAGAAGCAGTCCTATATTACGGCAAAAACAGTCAGATGTGTCCTACCGGGTGCTGGGTTTGTGAAATGGTCCCAGCAGGGCTCACTGGGGTGGAGTGCCTGGCTGGCTGCGGGAAGGAGAGCCCAAGGCAACTAGCGATATCTGCGATGGCCACTTAGTGTTCGAGGGCTCTACTGGCATCTGGGAACCAGGTTCCTGTGTTTGTGGGTTTGCTTATTTATTTAATGCTCCTGGCTAAATAAAGTAGGGAGGAAGAATTTTAACACAGTGGTTAAAATGCATGGGACTCCAGTAACTCTGTCCTACTCAAGGGCATTTGGAAAACTTGATAAAAAATGGAGGAAACTTCAATGCACAGAAAGTCTCAGGTGGAAAAATAGAGTAGAAGAGGATGCCATGCTTGATTCCTTCAGATTTTCAAATTTTGCTTGTTTTCCAGCGGAATCCTACAGCCAAACCCCAGCCTCACCTTCTGCACATGCCACCATTTTGGCTATCGCTGGTTTTAGTTCTGCCACTTCCCAGTGCTGCTGCTGCTCATCTGTGCTCAGATGGGTGCAGTCGCTCTCTTCTCCTGTGCCTGTCCCTCTTTGGCTGTTGTCACCGTCTGCAGCCTCTCCTCTGCATGCCACACCACCTTTTGATAGGGATGCTTCAGGCAGGCATGGGAAGGGAATGTCCAGGGCAACCTCCCCTATTTTAGGTCTCAGGAAGTTTAGCCACTAGCATCATATATTCAGTATGTCTCTACAGTTGCCTAACTCAYGGCTGGGAAAGGGGTTGGGGTTTGCCTCTGCCGTGAAATGCAGCTCTCCATTCAGCAGTGCCAGAGCTGGCACAGCTTTCCCACCGGCACTGATGAGTTTAATCACATCATTAGTAGGTGTGACACTGCAGCCTCCAATGATGAGCTCTTTATTTTAACACGGCTTGCAACGTGTTTGTCTGAGATGCCATCTGTGCCTGCACCGCCTTCRTTAGGAGAGAAAGCCTATGCATCTTCAGAAGTCGTTCTATATTTCTGTGATGTTTCCCCGCTGAGAAACCACTGTTCAACTACAGGGTGAGAACTCGTACCTGAAGGAAAGCACCATCACCCAAAATGCTTAAACAGGCCAAATAAACCATTAGGAAGCGCACCATTGGGAACCATCCTCAATTGGCCTACAGGAAACTGGCTAAAAGGAATGATCCAGCTATTTTATCGCTGAAAGTTTTTCAGCTTGGTAAAGCACTAAGGCCCCATCCTCTAAAGTACTGTAAGTTTTCAGGAAAGCAAGGAACAGATTTCTATTTTAAAAAGACTTCTGATTTTTGTACCTCCATACCATGTTTGCGCATAGAAGTCTCGGGGTTGCCTGCCCAGTTTTTAGATACAAAAGATACTATTAAGATTTGTGGGCGCAGATCTGAGCATCTAACCTTCCCCCTTAAAAACTCCATACTCAGCTATATATTTCTATAGATGCCCCTTGGTCAACCAACAGTTTTCCACTGCTGCTTAAGACGATTCACAAGACAAACCAGGCAGGAGCTGCCAGATCACAGTCCGGCTGCACGTAAAGAAAGGGACTGCTTCTATAGGGAGTTCCCATACCCTGCATTGTATTAAATTTGTGTCTGTATGCGGCCAGGCCTATGCTCAGTGAATCTGACATTAACAAGAAATAGATTTCCAAACAATCTAGCCTAATGAATTTTGAATATTATTATGATTAATGCCAAGGCAGTTGAACTGATTATCCAGCATCCAGAAGTTAAGTAATGGAGCCTTATCTAAATCATGTATAGTCGTCAGTCAGGAATGGCTCTGGCTGCAGACAAAGACGGAGCATTATTGGTCACCCAGAGGGGAGTCACTGTCAGGACAGAGGGACGATGGAAGGGGAGATTATGAGACACCAATCTGAAAGTATTTTAGCATAGAGTGATCGCACATGCAAGTGCTTTATTGGTCCTATTTCCTAAGCTGCATTTCTCAGGCCATTTTGAGACTTTGCTTTTATATCGCCAGGTTAAGATTTATTGGGCAAATCTTCTTCCTACTTTCCGAAGCTGGAAACAGAGCTGATTTTCATTCTCTGCGTTGCCAAAAGAGCAGAATCCTGATGGACGCGTTTCTTGCATCATGATGGTTTAACTTAGCCTCTATCTGATTAGCTTTTGAGCTATTAAACACTTCTTGTAGTATTACCAGCTCACTGCAAAATGATAATGCAGATCAGTCATGGACAATTTCTGTTGGCACATGCAGTCTTTGCAGACTACAGATCCTCTCTGAAGTTGGAACCAGCCAACAGCTGTGCTGTTTCATGGCTATTGCATGTCTCTGAGCAGGCCTGTCCTAAAAAAGTGTGGTGTGGTGCAAGGGTCTCCAGGCTGGTGGGGACAAATTGGTAAATCCATACGGTGCCTGACAAACTATCTGATGGCTGTAGTTTGAATAGGTTTAGTGGCCTTCCCAGCCTCTGCTGTTATCTGGGCAGTGACCATGAGAATGGTGGCTTAGTTGGTAGCTTTTGAACAGCCCAGATGTGGTGCCCATGTTGTGGCTGTGGTGCAGAAGACCGCAGAGGCCACCATCTGCATGCATCCCTCTGCACAGCTGCCCAGTGCCAACCCACAGCCAAGCTAGTGGGACTCCTGGGAAGCCACTGGGTCTCCCACCAGTGAATCCTTCCCCAGTGCTACCACTTTCTTCAGCTGTTGGAGATCCTAGGGTGGGGTCTTGTTGTTCTGGGCCACCAGAAGCTTTCAGTAGTTGGCCCAGGGGATCAGGAGGCTGGCCACCTCTCCCTCACCTGGGAAGGCTCTAGCAGCGACTGTTAGGACAGGGGTTTAGGACCTGCTAGAACCTGGTGGTGGCCTCACTGACCTCTTTACTAGGTGCTTTGCAAACTATAGCTGCTCTGCTCCCACGTCTCCCCAGCTGAATGAGGCATGGCTGGGGTTTCTCACAGTTTATGTTCCGGTGTTGGAGATCATGGCTTTTGGAGCATTTACTTATATGAAAATGAGAAACTGGCCTTTGTTCCTCTGCAGTCTGGTTGTGCAGCCCTTTCCTAGCTGTGGGTGCTGCTGCTTTGAGTTCTGGGAAGAAAAGGGGAGGGTGAACTGTGGTAAGGAGCACACCAAATAGATTATTGGCAAACATAATTAAAAATATATGTGCGATTACTCCTCTGTTTCCCTTTTCTTAACCATCCTCTGCATTACCTCTGGCATTTTTAGATGGCAGATAATATAACTGAGAGGACTCTTGGGTACAGGCAGCAGTGATTTATCTCAAGCTGTTTTGAGGTAGCAGAAGTTACCTCTAGCTACAGCCACCCCTCCATGTCTGCCCCCTCTCATTTACATAAGTAATTGGCAGCTTGTTAATGGCTCATTAGGAATGCTGAAAACCGTGGGATTAAAACACACTCAGTGGAGCAGAGATGTGGGGAAGGGGGAGAAAGGCTGCTGTCCCTGCTTGCAAATTACACCGCTTGATTCAACATGATTCAGAATTACAGGTCATAAAGCAACTAGATTGTTAAATGAAGTAAGGAAAAACAATGTCAATGGCAGGCTTTATTTTTAGACTCATGTTTAAACACAGTATGTGCATCCGGGGGGAACAAACAGTCCCTTGCCAAACAGTCCTACTGACAGCAGGAAGGTTTCACCCCCTTCTCAGTTTCGCATTAACCCTGCCTGGTCAGTCTTTCCTGCTCCTGAACAGGTCCATCTGGCTCCTTACATCACCTCACGACAGGGATGTTTGGTTCCTTTCCCCATGCTCTCTCTGGGTAAAAGTCCAGCCCTCTCCTCTCTGGCAGCAGGCGACCTGCATCTCCCCTGCTTTGAGCAAGGCTGGGACACCTAGCACAGCTGCATGCAAGTAGGAGAAACAGCTACAGGTTGCTTTGTGCGTTCTGCAAATCTCCAAAAACCCTCTGTCATCCCTTGCAAATTGCTGTGAGATGTCTTCAGTCACTGGCATGCGGGGGGGCAGCAAGCCCCATACGGCGGCACTGCCAGAGCCTGCAACAGAGGAGATGGTTAGGTGCAGAGAGTGAGGATTAGGAGAGGATCAGATCTGCCATTCCCAGGAAGGGGAGTAGACACGTGCGGAGTGCTGCATGGCGAGGACACAAGAAGTCAAGTGAGTCAAAATGTTTGGCGAAAGGTTTTTGGGATTTGTTGACTAGTTTTAAGCTCATGTTCAGCACTGGCTATGACAGCAGGGACAGCAAAGGCACAAGACCTGAAGGCAAGGACAGGGCTATGCTGAGAACTTGCAGTGATGGCTTTTGAATCACTTAGAAGAGGCTCAGCCCGGGGGTGGTACGGCCATAACGCATGATGCCTTTCAGTTAGGGGAACACCTTGTGGATTTTTTGAGGCCAGAGTAATTCTGGTAATGGTGCAGTGTCAGGTATAGCTAGCACCCTTCTTTCTGGATAAGCTGAAAGGAAATTACAGATAAAGTACTTGGGAATCGCATCCAGTCACAACTTGCACTTAAATTCACCTCTGATGATTTACCTCTGATGTAAACTACTTTTAGTTAGTACTCTGGGTACTTAAGAGCCTAGTAAGGTGACAGTTAAAACTATGAAGTGCGGGACAGCAGATGTTCAGCAAAGCTCAGCTCTGTCTGGCATGTCAGAGTTAATCCGTCTGCTTTGCAAAAGGTGCCCAAGAATCTGTCAGGACTCACACAGGCACAATACTGGCACATCTGATGGAGAAATGTCTCTCAGTGCTGCTGGATCCAGCACTGAAGGCAGGGAAGGAGTGTCTCCTCCTGGAGACCCAGCCATGAGCAYGTACTGCCCTTTGCCTCACCCCTGAGAAGCCACCTTCACATGCCCCAACCTGATCTGACAAACTTYGACTCACAAAGGCGTGATCTACAGCAGGTTTGTTTGTTGTTTGTTTTTCTCCAAGAGCTCAACTTAGCCAAACAGAGAAGCTTTTCCTGCTTCTTGCTTGCATTGCTTTTTTTTGTCCTTGTGTCCTCTCGGGCAACCCAACCACCTGTGGCTCTTATTCATACAAGGCTGTCCAGAACTGCTGAATAACACATCCTGCCCGCAGCAGGAATTAATGTGTCCTGATGGGGACACACATCTGGCTGCTGGGGGAAGGTTCAGAGATAAGTATCTTCCAGGGATCACCCAGCTCCTAGAGCTGAGGTCTAAAGGACATATGTTCTGGTGCAGCCCAGCCTGGGATGACAGCCAGGTCTGAAATTAAAGAAGATCCCAGGTCATCCCTACCTACAGCAGCAGGAACAGACACAGCAATCAGAGAATGTGTGTCTTATCACTAGGTCATGTGGATTGTGTTGAGTGGATTCTCCTGGAGAGAAACAGTGCCAAAGTCTCCGCTACTGCTACATGATTCTGTACAAACTCAAATGTCTCAGCTTCCTGCACATAAAAGGGAAGTTCAAATAATGCTGCACCATATGAAGACACCTACGGCGGTTCTTGCGACTTTCCCAAGGCAGGAGCAGGAGCAGAGCCTCCCTGAAGTATGCCAGGAACAAGAAGAAAGCTGTCAAATGACCTTGGAAAGCAAATGTCAAATGACCAAGGAAAAAAAAAGCACCGATTTATTTTTTATTTTATTTCAAAGTTGGGAAGGAAACTGCACAAAAAGTAAAATAAAACACAGCCTTAGAGTATGCCAGAGACCAAATTCTGTTCTYAGCTGAGATCCATGAAGCAACCTTCAGCTGTGAGCATGGAGGGGATGGCTCAGTATCATCTCCCCTCTGAATGCTACTTTGGGCTATAGCCCTGGAGCTAGTGTGTGAGCCAGGAGGGGGAAAAGAGGGCTGCCCACCAAGAGATGCCTTTAACATGTTAGGATTTGGATTCCTACCAGTCCAAGGTTCTCATGAGGGTTTTTCAGCCCTACTCTGGTTTTKATTTCCATGGTATCTCTGTTAGTGTCCCAAACTGTGGATATATTGCMCAGTCTTTGCTGAACACTACTGCTCCACTACCTGCTGCTGTACAGTCAAACTCATTGGGGATAACATGTCATCTTTTCCCTTCCTAATCAGCTGGATGTCATTCAGCAAGCTGGGACAAGGAGAATTTTTTCCCTAGACACCAGCTTTCCTTGGTAGCAGACAAACCTCRAGCCTTATAATACTGCTTGTACATAACACTTATACAGCTTTACATCGTCAAAGGGCTGCACTAGCATTAAGTAATTATCTCTCTCCCTAATGGCCATTAATGCTGGCCTTTCACGAACCTCCCCCTGCTCCCTGAGGTTCATATCTAATACAGCAATAAGCTGCTCAAAGGGAGTGGCTGGTTATCTTGCAAGTTTACGGGCTTGGATGTGTAATGAGGCTTCAGAGCAGAGGCCAGGTGCCCTGGAGTATCAGAAACATGTGGCTGTAGACCAGGTCATGCACTTGGGAGTRTCCATTAGAAAGGGATGGAAACGAGTAGGTGATACTGCGATCTTGAAATGGAGGCAGAAGGAAACTTTGGCTGCTCAGAGGATATGCACTGATTGCTCTATTTATTACCAGGAGAGTACTGCAAACTGAAAGAGCAAAGCAGTGGGAATAACATGTCAATGTGGGCATGGGGAGTTGATCTAGGGAGAGAAAGTTAGAGAGCTAAAAATGTCAAGCAAAGCTAGACAGCCATGGCAATGGGATAAAGTGGCCATTCTGCAGGTCTATGAAGCATTAAAATAACAAGGAGAAAGGCCAAGCTTGGCAGCATCATAGGATTTAAAGGGAGGAACAGAAGAGGATTTACTTGCCTTATTTGCTTGAAAGCAAATCCCTCTTCCAGGTTGTGGAGTGTCTCRAGGGGAGATGTTGTAATGCCACTGTTTAAGGACATATAACCCTTAGGGGCCTTTAGAAGATGAACCTGCATGATGGCTGGGCTCCCCCATCCCTGGCTCCCAAGGGGAATGGGGTGGGGAAGGTGGGGTGGGAAGACGACATGACTATTTCAGAAAAGACTCAGAAGTAGCATGCTCCTGACAAACATCAGTCCTGCATGGTCACTTATTTCTGAAACCTGCCAGGCCCAGCTCAGAGCAAACAGGGGCTTGACTGAAGAAAACTTTCAGCTTCTCTTTAAAGACATGATAACGATTCTTTCCAGAGCCAAGGACATGCCATGTAAACTGGCTTTGCAAAAGAAAAAAGCAACATCCTTTTTTTYTTTTAGCCTGATTTAATAGCATCATTTTGCTTTTAAGCTTTTGGCAACGGCTGGTCCTGTAAAAGAAGTATGTAGCTGTTGGAATCACATGCAAGTCTATGCTGGCATTACACAGATCACAGCCGCTACATGTTATGCAAAGGATTTCTGTCACCCTGGACACACTCTGCTCCCTATGGCATCAGTAGCACAATCCCTCTGTGCTCAGCTCTAAATAATTTTGCTACATCAGCAAATAACAGGGTAYGGCTGTCTGCAGACCAGGAAGACTTGACTTAGTGTTCACTTACTATACAGCTTCAGAGCAAGGCCTTTCCCTGCCTTCCTGCATCTGTTTTCTCATCTCTTAAATGGGAATTTTAATCCTAATCGGTTTGCAAGGGGAGCAGTACGGGATAGTCAAAGGTGGTGCTTTAAAATGTAATAGTCAGCCTTATGTGCTAAGCTAGACATTGGAGTGGTTTTATGGTACAGTTTAATTGATGCCTGTTCTGCTTATAGCTAGCTAGTAAGTGCAAGACTTCACATTTCCTCTCAAAAATGTGGCACCTCGTTTGAGATGCAAAGAATACCTCTGCAAAGAATACCTCCTTATCTATGAGCRTAGCTGAGCCATATTTTGGGATCCACAGATTTCTGGACGCTACTTRGGGCTTTTTCCCCCCAAAATTAGTTTGATCATTAATTATTACTGGATTAATTTTTAGTAAAAGATATGTCTCACATGACATACAGGGCTGAGAGGAATGCTTTGGCAGTCCCTGGACTCTACCGCATGAGCTAAGCCAAGACGGTGTCGTCACATTCTTGGGACAACTGTGTATGTCACTTGACTGGCAGTTCTTCACCAAGATGTGTCTAGAGGAGACCAAAGACCTCGACTTTATTTTAGCTTATAAGAACTGAGATGGGACTACTGGCTTCTCTGTTCTGCTTTCAGGTCCAGATTCTCAAGTGGTGTAAATCAGGGCCCTTCCATTCAAGCAAAACTGCTGTAATACTGTTTGTGTAAGCTGAGGACCTCGTTCATAGACTCTGAACTGCCATAAGACCTGTTCAAAAGGGAGTTAAGTGTGCTCAATACATTGTACTACCTGTAATCTCAAATGATCCTGCAAGATTCAGGATATTGCAAATGCAGAGAGCTTTGCAATAAGTAATCATTTTGAGATTGCTGGAAAACTGAAGAGTTAGTGCTACTTAAAGGAGAACAAAATAAGCATTAGCGCAAAACAGTCTTTGTAACAATCAAGTTTGATGTATGTCCTGTTCTGTCGATAACATTTCCTCAGAGCCCTTCACGAGAAGGGAAAGCAACTTGTAAAAGCTGAGAATGCAGGGAAGAGCTAAAATTGCAGCCAGGGTTTCAAAGGAACAAAGAAAAGCATATTTCCATTTCCGTTATGGGAGAACATTCTTGGGAGTTCAGAGCAGCAAGCTAAGAACACGCCAGCCAAGCCATTTCTAAATAGGAGGTGTAGAGCTGCAATGAGSTTTTTATCTTCATGCATCGCAGTTCTGAGCTCTTCTGCACTTAGGAAAGAAAGATGTTCCTAAGACCTTTAAAATCCCTTCTCTTTTTTGTAGGAAGAAGCTGTTTCAGAGTTAGAAAAGGGRCTGGTTTGCAGATCTCTGAGTACCACACGGCAAGCCTGGGTCCAAATTCTGTCAAACCCCAGAGAAGTCTGACTCGCACCCTCAGTGCAGAAAGCCTGCTAAGCATCATACCCATTTCACACCCTATTCCAACACACCTCCCCAGCACTGTCCCTCTTGCTTCCAAGCACTGCAGCGTGTCTCTGTACTGACCCTTCCCCACGCTAGTTCTGCTTTAATCAGGCAAAGAAACCTGTGGCAGCTTAGGAAAACTGGCGGCTCAGAGGAGATCTTTTATTTGTACAAGAAATGTTTTCATCCAAGCAAGCGCAACAATCTCATTATTTTGAATAGCCATACATATGCTGGAAACCTAGATACCAGACACCTTCTCCCCGATCTGTCATAGGACCAGAGAGATTTCTGCCTGTTTGATTCGGTTGCAGTGCTACAAAGTTATTAGCACTTGCTTTTTTGGAGTCCATAATGAGACAAGTAGTCTTCCAAGCAGTACCAAAAAAGCACGCTTTCTCATCGCCACTAAAACTTCGGACACTTTATCCTCAGCAGAAAGGAGTGCGGGAGACTTGCAGCCATACTGCTTCCAGCACCGTCTGGTCTTATCAATTAGCTATTTCCCCCCAGATGGTGCTTCTTATGTAGAACGACAGAACAGAGAAAAACTTGTCCTGCTCAGAGACACTCATTTAGAAATCTCTAGTGAATCTGAAGGTAAATCCATCTGCTTTCAAACTGTTTGCATGTATCCTGCAAACCTGCTGTATACCTGCTGGATTCATGTGCCCTGGAGAAGGGTAGACCCTGGCTGAGAAAGTGCCTTTCCCTGGCTTGGCATACCCCAGTGGGACCTCGCCCATGGGCTCTTCCATTTCCAAACTCTCCAAAGAGGCTGGCTTTCCTGCCTCCATTAAAAGCTGGGCATATCCCTGCCTGTAAGAGCCTGTTCTTTACAAACAGACCGCCTTTTTGCAGTGCGGTCCTGCAGTCATTTACATATTCAAAGCACTCTTTGAAAAGGCCTGTAGCACAGTTTTATGAGCACAAAATCTCTCATGCAATTAGGTGATGTGCAGATGCCTGTGCATGGCTTTTAGAAAACCTTACCAAACAGGGACAAACCTCATGCTGTATTTCTGGTGGGTGCCTCAGAGCACTGAGGCCCTGCAAAACTCAACACAATACTTTACTGGACACTGTTTCTTGCCTTGCCTCCTGGTTCATCAGGCTGTAGGGCTGCAGCATGCTCTTGGCATTTTGTAATTTGATTTCTTTGCAAGCCCATTTTGGGAGGAGAGGACATCATTTGTCTTGATACATTTCACTCCCTATCCATCATGTTAACCAGGTGGGATTGGCGGGTAAGCCCATGGGCGGTTGGGGAGGCAGTAGCCAGCCCAGCTTTTTTGAACAGCTCCTTGTTGATGTATCTCACAGGGAGGCCCTGCGTTTGTCCACATCGTGACAGGGCTGAGCCCTTCCTCAGGGCTCTCATCACTCAGATTTCCTTGTGCCTTTGCCCTCACCCAGGTTGGAGGACATACCATGCTGCCTATCCGCTGGATGCCTCCGGAGAGCATCATGTACAGGAAGTTCACAACAGAGAGTGACGTCTGGAGCTTCGGGGTGATCCTCTGGGAGATCTTCACGTATGGGAAGCAGCCCTGGTTTCAGCTCTCAAACACAGAGGTACAACAGTGCTGGGACATCTCAGCTAGAAACTGTACTTTTTACCATCTCTCCTTTCCAGATGGCTTGCAAAGCAGTTTGCACATAGATGGTCCCCTCCTTGGCACTCCCATGGCTTCACCATGGGAGAAATGTCATTATCTCCATTTAAGAGCCAGGGAAACTGAGGCATGCAGGAATCAAAGGGCTCTGCCAAAGCCATGTACTGGCTCATCCTCAGTCTCTCCCTTCTAAATTCCTGACATACCTCCATAACAGCCACATCTGATAAACTCTTGGGGTGCTGCCAGAACTGAGGATACCCAAATTACTGCCAGGATCTAAGTTATTGTCATGCCCTGCATTTCCTCTGCTCTCTTTCTCCTTACTTTATAGCTGAGGCTCTTACTGCAGTCTTCGGTTTATGAGAAAGTGTTTGAAGCCTGTGTATGTGGCACATTTCTGAGGGGCTTTTTCCCATGGGGATATCTATTATATGGTTTGCCCCAGTTCATTGAGGGTGGGACCCAAGGATCTGGTTCGCCCTTGTTATTTCTTTGAATAGCAAAAGTTGCAGTCCATCAGTATAGGGCTGTACTATAAAAATGTGGAGAGAAGGCTGGCTGGGATTAGCAAAGTATCAGAGCTGYGGTTTGAGGCACATCAGCAGAAATGCATTGGAAGATTTTTGCTCAGAATAGCAGGGGGTATTATAGAAGAGGAACAAGATGCATTGACATAGCAGTGTGYGGGAACCTTGCACATTTTTATCCTACTGCGTATCTAATGGATTTCAGAAATTTCACCTTTTGTAATGAGAAATGTGCATTTTCTGCTTTCTGGATACAGATCCCTTAATTAAGTGAGTTGCAGAGATGGCAAATCCAAGGTGTTGCTTTACAGCTCTAGTACTTGCCCATTCGTGTGCTCAATGGGGCCTGACTGTATATCCCAAAGTAGCACACACAAACATTTTAGAGACACAAACAATGGAATCGACAGCGACAGAAGTTATTTGTCACGCTATTTAATGAGCTGCTCTTGCATTTCCCTGGGAGGGTAAATACAAACACACACAAATGAGCACATGTAGCTTGTACATGGGTGATAGGCACGCTGGAATATGACAGCTCAGCTGCCCCTGTGCTTTCTGCCTCAGTTTCCTTTGCAGGGCAGTAGGACTGAGAATAGTCACCCCTAACCTTGAGGGAGGAGGGCTGGCTAAGATCTGCACAGATACAGCTGTATTGGCTTTTCTACCATCCGTGAAAAACTCTTATCCTTTCCTTTCCTGTTGCTGTATCCACTTCTTTCTGAGAGCTGAAGACTTCCACCCCAGACCACACTATCCTGGTGGGAGGGAACCACATTAGCTCTCATCTGGCTCATTTTTCACTATTTGTGGAGAGGTGAGCAGAACCTGGGTGGTTGCAGGGGACTGACACCTCCACCAGCTCCTGGATGGTGAGGCGTCAGAGTAAGTCTCAGCAGCAGCCTGGCCGCAGCTGCAGAGCCCCGTGGAGAGGCAGGTTAAATAAGCCTGTGCCAGGCTCCCGGCTGCCAGGACTGGACCGTGAGCAATCACCAGGCTGGCCGAGCACTGCTGTTGTTGGGTTGTTGGGATGCTCGCTCCCTCCTGTGGCATCCACATCGCCTCATACCCCCAGAGCATTTTTAGCAGGTTTGTTCAAGGCTGGAAGAGACCTTACCTGAGCAGAGGGATGAGGCAGGGCACCACCTCATCTGAAAGCCTCAGCCAGTCCATTGACTTCTGTCTATGCCCTTCCTTTGTCCTGGAGACAAAGGGCCCAACACAGGGCTCCTGTGCAYGTCCGGGATGTCCTGTCAGAAACCATAACTCACCTCCTCCCACCGGTCACCGCTGCCAGCAGCTTTATGGTGATGCAGGCTTSTCTGCATGCTGTGTCTTCCTCGCCCAGCTTTCAGCAGGTCCTAATCTCTCCCCTCTGTATTTATATGCAAACAGCAAAGCGATAAGTATCTGTTGAGCTGTGTGGCAGGCCCATTACTATTCATAAATGATAAATTCCAAACACCCCTTGCTGGGTGGCTTCCCTCAACACACTGCTTGGGATCTGTATTTATCTGCAGAGCGTGGCAGGTCACTCGCACACTGCAATGCTGGGACTCATCAACTCCAACCAAGGAGGCCAGACGGTAATAGCAGCTCTCTGACAAATCACACCCCCCTTCCCTTTGCATCCATTCCTCTGGTGAGCAAAACACAGACAGACACTTAGGGGAGCCCTTTCCAATGGCATCCCTCTGAAGAGACTTCAATGTTGTCCAAGAGCTCACATTTCTCTCATTAGCAGCACTGACCTAACCCAGAACAGAGTGTTAGCACTGCAAGTTTTTTTCTCCATCACAGATGTGATTTGAGATGAAATTTCATTCTTTCGGCGGCTTTTCTGTCAAAATGAGGCAAATCTGCCTTTGGAGATAGAGGTAGGAAAAGATGCTCTGAACTCTCGTAGAACTCTCCTGGGCTTTGCAATGGAAAGGACTCTTGATTTTCAGGGAAGAAAAATATCATTTCAGCTGTGCAAAATACTACTTTAGTTTGGGGATTTTAAGGCTTTTTTTTCCTTCTTCAATTAGCAGGAAAAACTGACATCATAAATTAAAACTTCATTTCATTTGCTTGTGACCTCCTGTTTGGAGAGTGAATTGAGGTAGTTAGGTGTCAAATGGGGAAGATTTTTGGGAACTGCAAGACTGCAGCTGGAGACAAACTTTTCACTGTAAAATTATCATTAACAACACACAAATAGGTGAGCACTGAGGATCTGCAGACACCTCGGCTTCTCAGTGCTCCCATTCACTAAACGGTACCACGTCAGCCAAGAAGTAGCTGGGACAGGACATCCTCCAGGAACTACCCAGCTGGTGTTCAATGTCTCTTTTCTTTCTTTCTTTCAGGTCATTGAGTGCATTACCCAAGGCCGAGTTTTGGAAAGGCCTCGAGTCTGCCCCAAAGAGGTTTACGACATCATGTTGGGCTGCTGGCAGAGAGAACCTCAGCAACGGCTCAACATCAAGGAGATCTACAAGATCCTTCATGCTCTGGGCAAGGCCACACCAATCTACCTGGACATCCTTGGCTAGCAGTGGCCACTTGTCGAAAGTCCCTGCTCCTTCCTTCCGTCCTTCCTTCCCTCTCCCCCTCCCAAGTCCTTTGCCCCTCAGCTCCCAAGCAAACATCTTCATATAAACTCAAGTGCCTGCTACACATACAACACTGAAAAAAACAAAACAAAAAGCAAACCAACAAAAATCCCACAAAACAACAACCTGTAAGGCAGTTTGGCTTATATATATTTATAGATATCTCTCTATATATAACTTCCACACCAATACAGAAAGAAGCTGCTGTTACAGAAAATTATAAGACTTAAAAAAAAAAAAAAAGAAACAAAAAAGGGATAAAAAAGTACTTAAAAAGATATATATAATTAAAAAAAAAAAAGGAAAGAAAGGAGAAGGTATCTTTCCCCCGAGCAACGAAGCAGTGAATTGTAACCCTGCTGTGAGTACGGTTTGGGCTGCTGGGTAGGGCTCTAGACTGGCTACGGCAGCGATGCCATCCCAGGTAGGAGCCCCGGGAGGAAAGCCTTGCCCTGGTTGTATGATATGCACTGAATGTGTGAAATCAGTCCTCCCTTTTCGTCCTTGCCTCCCTCCCTCCTTCCCAGCCCGCAGGTGATGGGCACAAAGCCAGGGCAGCGCCCCTGGATGAACTCTCTTTTACCAATCCCTTCCCTCCCTCCCTCTAAGTCCTTCCCCATCCCTCTCTGCCTTCCTGCCTTTTTCCTCCCTCCAACATTTCAGGACAATTTTTCTAATTTGCTGATTCTTAAATGTATAGACTCAAGGCTTTCGAACACACAGTCAAAGGATTGTGGCACCTACGGGTAAAACACACACCAAGAACCAGCCGCCCTCCCGCAGACGGCGAGCCGGCCAGACCCAGACCTCCCTCCTGCCCCGCGCCAGGGCCGGGAGAGCAGTGGGACCGAAGCAGCTACGTGAGGGAGTCGAGGGGGGTCCTGGAGACCCGGTCCTGAATCATCCCCGACCTATTTCCGTGTGTGAGACAGGAGTGCCATTCGCGCAGGCAGCGACTATGGGAGGAACAACACTCCATCCCCACCATTCCTTTTTCTCCCCACCCTTCACATTTGTTAGTGGCCATGGGGTCATTCCCCCTCCCTCAGCTCTCCGCACCAGGGCCATATTGGTCCCTGGTGTAAACCCACAGCAGACAGGGTTGGATCCCTCCTCCCCTCATGGGGGAAAGTCTGCAGTGTGCAGACAGCTGGGAGCTTGCCTGCATCCCGGCTGGGCATGCCTATGGGGTCAGCATATCCCAGCGCTCTTCCTCCCCATCCTCTTCCCTTCCCCGTCCCTGCCCCATGCCTCAGTCCAAGCCTCAGGCACAAGCCAGCAAGGGAGAGGGAGGGGGACAAGGCTTGCGAGATGGCTGGGAACCTACCAACACCTGCCTGCAGCCCCCTTGCCATTCTCCTCACGTCCCCATCCCCTGAAAGGATTGATGCATCTGCCTTTGAGCTGTTGTGAAATGCAGAGGCTGAAGAATAGCTCCACAGGCAGCCCCGGGAGGAGGGGGGAAGGTGCCTTCAGGAGCAGACGGCTCAGTGGATGGCCGCAGCGGCCAGCCTTGCATCTCAATGAGGATAAAGGCCTGACAGGCAGTGACAGGGGGTGGTGGGGACAGCGAGGGAGAGACAGAAGCATCCTCCCAATAGCCCATCTCCCTTGAGCAGGAAATAAACCTGACCTGGGGAAAGGCTGAGTCAGATGCTGAATCCCGTCCATCCAGACTGGGCTGAGAATATAAAACCTTTCTGGGTCTTTTTTTCGTGTGGCTAATGGAGGATGAGGGGAAACCTCAGCTTGGCAGCTGCTCTCAGGAGGCAGGGAGTGTGCGCCACAGGCATTGTCAAGGCAATTTTGAGAAGTTAACAGCCACTGGCACAGAAATAGCCTGTTCGATGTGGCGCTTGCCTGGAAGGGAATGCAGATGGGGGAAGAGGAGATGGAGAAGGGATCTTGGCTCCTTCCCCATGGCCAGAGTAGTATTCATGGCCAGGATGGAAGGGGAGATGGGTGACTCTGAGTGAGACCTGGTTATGGCCAGCTACTGAAAGGGGAAGATTTTGCATCCTCTCCTCATCCCCCTTGTCCCTTGCCAATCTCTACCTCCCACCCATGGCTCTGGCATGACCTGGCTTATGGTTTCAGACAGGGGCAGGGGACACTGCTGCAAGGAGGTTTGTGGTGGCAGCAGCGGCTGTGGGTTTACTCTGTGCTCGTGTAAGGAGCAGTGCAAGCTTGGGGTGGGAGGTGATGGGTGGCAATAACCATCTGGGAGTAAGGATGTAACCTTCGTCTGCATGTTAGAGAGATCTGGGCTAGTGGGACAGGCTCGTGCCAATGGAGGCTGGACGGACTGCTGCTGAACAGGCACCAGCAGCTCACAGCATGGACACCAAAGATGGCACGGTCAGGGACAAGGGTGTGGACCAGCACCAGGAGTCTGCACACAGGAACAGCATACCATGCCATCCCTCAATAGCAGGATCTTGCTCCTTTGGGAGAGGACATCTAGTTTTCCTCATCTGCCTACTTACGTCCACCTTTGGAAGTGAAAAAGATTGGTTGAAAGGTTGCTAGCCCTGGCCTGGCTCTCTTTGTATGCAGGCTGCTTTGGCTAAAAGGACTGGAGACTCTGTACAAGGGGAGAACAAGCAATGGCTGTTAATAGCCCAGTGTCTCCAAAAGAAAACCCAGGCTCCCTGTCTCTTACCCCAAATGGCTTCTTGCTCTTGTGGCTCCCAGGCGCTGCGCCAGATTGTGCAAGGCCACCATTTTATCCACCCCCCTCTCTCGTTCTCATGCTCTCATTTCTCTTTTGGCCAATTTCACGGGCCTTTACACTATCAAATCACCTACAGACACTGTGTTCCCATGTTTGATGAGATTCCCCTGTCACCATTCTGCACAGCAGCTACATCCTCCTTTCCTTCCTTCTTTCCTCCTTCCCCTCCTCCCCAGCACCACCACCCTGTCCTTTTTGCCACCTCTTTGTATGGTCACGACAGCGAGGTGAGCTCAGGAGCTGAGCATGACACCTAGCCTTGGTGCCACATGGTTAGGAATAAGTGGTCTATGAGAGGCAAGGAGATGGGTCCCCAGAAGATGTGAAGTGGCTGAGACCAAGGTTCAGGCTGTCTGACTGCTTTACTGTTAGCCCCAAGCACAGTGACTGCCTCGGAAAAAGGTCCTTTTGTCAAAGTTAATTGTGAACAATTGCTCAGAAGAGCAGGATAAGCTGCAGTTCTGTGGCGTGACGTCTCCCCAGCTGCTGCTGCTGCTTTATGCCCCTTGGCCTGTTGGTGTTGGATGGAGGTTTGTTGAGGGGGAGGAAGAGGTTGTTTTGTGTTTGAAGACATGATGGAAACTGCTACATCCCTTTTTCGCATGACAATTTTGGAGGGGAAGAGCTAAAGCAGCTGTGCTGAGTTCCTGGTGAATATCCTGAGACCTCATTTCCAAAAGCACCTTCCCTGGACCAGAAGCGGAGCTGCCCATCAGCACGGGTGATGGTGCTCTTCCCTGTAGGACAAGGGGCTCTGGGGTGGCCCTGCCACCACCCTACTGCATTGTGAGGGGAGGAGGAAGAGCAAGTTTGGGGGGAAAATCTCACTGAGTGCCATAAATCTGAGTGTGGGGACTTTTTGGAGGCAAAGAGAAAAGAGTTCATGCTCCTTCTCCATTTCCAGGAGAGATATTTACCATTGCTCTGCCTCTACTAAGAGGAGAGAGCTATCCCTGCTGCCTGGGAACACCGACAGGTCTCACCCAGCTCTGGAGCAAGCCAGGCCTAATCCCAAGCATGCCCAGGCAGATGTTCCCACCACCCAGCCTCTTCCATCTGCAGTTTTCTCAAGGAGCTTGTGAAAGGGAGCTGGGAGGAACGCTGGTCTGAGCACTGCTGAGAAGGGGCCATGGGGTCTTCCCTGTCCCAGGTGCATCCTGCTCCCTAAAAATTAAAATTGTTAGCACCAACTCAGTCACCCAAGGGCGTCACTGAAAGGATGCTTTCTTGGAGGTGAAGGTGCTATTTTGGTGCATGGTACAGACGGCAATCACATGCCAGGGCTGCAAACTGTGGGCAGTAAATGTGGCTCCAGCCTTAGGGGCTCATCAGTGACCTGTCTTGTCTTCTCCAGCCATTACTTTTCCTTCCACCCCAGTCTGTCAGGTTGCAAGATGAAAGCTGAAATATAGCTAAGGGAAGCACACACAATGATCTGCCAGACTGAAAGTCCACCCTGTCTCCCACAAAGCTTGCCCATCTGGTCTTTTCAAATGTCCCTCAATGCATGTATTTTGGGCATGAAAAAGAGCCTGGGCTGCCTCATTTCAGCCTGTCCTTGGGTCCACAGGGTGTTGAATTGCAGACAGGTGACTCTGTGCAGACAGGTGTCCTGCACAGACAAACGTGAAAAATCTGGAGTGCCTTTAGAAAGGCTGCTTGCTTGAGAGACATCATTAGCTTTGAGCTGTCTGCTTGTCCCCAGGAGTGGGTGGAACAAGGTGAGAAAATATGTGGGGAAATAAAAAAGCCAAGGAAAGGGAAAGGCTGGGTTTAGAAGGCAAGTAAGTATCTTGGGTTGGGAAATCGAGACTGGTTTTGGGAGTGTGGTGTAGAATTTTAAGTAGCACAGTGGATACAAGCAAAAAACAAAAGAAAATAGCAACGTACTAGAGCTCCAGGAAAGGTTAGCTATAATGCTGGGCAAATACTGGTTTAAAAAGGAGACAGAAACCAATAAAAGTAAGGGACCATTTATCCAGGCAGAAAACAAAATCGCTAGGGTTTGTGCTTTTTTGTGAGTTTTTTTTCAATAAGAAAATACAACTAAAAGAAGACCTGAAAAAGTTATTTTTTTTCAGGGCCACAGACAGAAGTATAATACTACATGAGCTGTTTCCTTTCATGTGAAAGGCTCTTATTTCCCAGAACTCAAAYGCATGAGTTTCCCTGAGCTCAGGACATGGGTTGAAGATTGCAGACCTGGGTCACCGCAAGCCCACGAAACCAGAAGTAGTTCTGAACACCTGATCAGCAGGCGTTCATGTGACAGTAGAGATAGTATTTTGTTCAGCAGTGTCATCTTAAGAAGTTTTTTTGAATCTTTCTCATTTCTGCCCTTCCGCAGGGAGTATCTACATCCTTTGCCCAACTGTGACTCCCAATGGTTAATGAAAAGGCAATGCAAGTAGCTGAATTTTTGGTGCATCCTATGTCTATCTTTGCTTTCTGATCTGGTCAGGAATCAGCTGAACCACTACAGCCATGGCTTATATCCCATGTTTTCATAACAGCTGTTGGTGTGTTCTCTGGTAGCGAGGCAATGATGAGGATAAGCAAGCTGAAAAAATGGCATCCTGGCTGTGATACTATGCTGTAGTGGCTCCTCTGATAGCTGGAAGTCTATGGGCATCAACAGGGCTCCTCTGCTATGAGACTCAGCAGGCACAGGCATGCTTTGACACAACCCAAAAGGCTTATTCTCCATTCAGATACAGTGGCTTTCTGATGGATGGTAGGGTCATGGAGCCTTGGCATAACAGTGCTGTCTCCAAATGAATACCAAAAACAGAAAAAGAGAAAATTCCCCTCTCAGCACTGCTTTCCAGGAGTGGACAAACTTGCTCAACTCTAAGGTGCCTTCCCCACCCCCACCCTGATGYGTCTCTTACATCAGTATGCATTTAATGTTTCTTTAAGTAGCTGCTAAGTCCTAAAAAATACTTTTCCCTTTGCTGCTCTCCCTGCAATCACGGATATTGTGTTTCAAGCCTGGAGAAAGTAGGTGTTTTCAAAACATCCGTTCTGGCTGTCAGTGTCATAAATGACACAGGCAGAGACGTCAGTCACTGCTCCAAGAGGAATGCAGGAGCATTCCGTCTCTCTTGTGCCTCTTATTCCTTTCCAGTACACTACTGAGCCATGAAATGGCTCTGAGAGAAGTGATAGGAGTCCCATTGCTTGCAACTTTGAAAAACTGAACCGAGGAAAGAGACAAGAGACCAAAGAGAAAGAAGGACACAATCTTACAGCTTTCTTCAGGGGCTGAGCTAAGTGAGCTGATAGGTTGGTTTCATCTCGATGGCTTGAGTTTCTCACAGACTCAATCTGACGGGTCTTTTCAGACTAAAGGGATGACCATTGGTCTCTCCTCCCACAATTTTAACATCTTGCCAAGGGGAAAGGAGGCACAACAAATATAACCATCGCTTCCTCACACTGTCAGGAGTCCTCTATGGGAAATGATCTCCTGACCAGCACAAGCGGCTGATCCTACAGCTGAAAATTTGAGCAGTTTTTCTAAGGGAGTGTTTAACTGCTGAACTGCTGGCTTCTTAGGACAAGGTCCCAGCAGGGAAGGATTGAAATACCTCTAAAGAAAATCATAGCTCTAGGAGGTCCGAATGTCTTCCTGCATGCTTTCTCTCGCTCTCTGCTGGCTTCCAACCTCCCCAATCTTTGCTCCTTGATACTTAGATAGATGAGTTTCTGCATTCACTCCCTTTTCAGAGCACAGAGAGCTGGTGAAGCTGTTTGATTTCGATCTGGTAGGTGAGATAGATAAGATTTCTCCCCCCGCCCTCTTCTTTTTCTCCCTGCGCGGCTCCTGTCCTTGCAGTTCTCAGGACTTGACTAGCAGTTTTTAAATGAAGCGAAAGTCTTAATGTGAGGTGAATCCCGAGACCACAAACAGTTTGGACTTCAAACAGTGAGAAAATTGGCGCCGAATGATTCCACACACAAAGCAGAAAACTTTCATTTCCTGCAGGCAGGATGGAATTGACTGTTATATTAAGACTTCAGAAGGAGCACTGCCCCGGAGTAATTTCACTGCTGTCAGGCAGTGTTGACATCTAGATTAACCTCTGTGCAGTGAATTTTACAGCAAAGCTCATTGTAATGCATGTGGGGTATCTCCTGTAAATCCCAGCTGAAGCCCATAGTGTCCCACTCTTCTGCACAGGAGAAAGGGTCGGGGAGCAGCCGCTATCATTTTTGACCCCAGCAGAGCGTGACTCTAACCTCATCCAGGTCAGTTCTGCTGAAACTGATTTTCTACCATGCTGAAGTGACAGTAGCTCCAGCCTGTATTTTTTTTTAATTCCCCAAAGAGGTTTACATCACAAGGCTGACATTTTTTGCCAGTGACAAACAGCTCCCTTCAYGTATCCACCCAGCAACACAGTCCTAATTAAAAGGCGCTAGTTAACCAGTGGCAGTTAGCTGCTTGCACTGATTAACTCCAACACATACAATCCCCACACACAATGCTCTGATAAGACGTGATCCAGGACTAAATGGCAGACAAACTCCCAGCTGATGTGAGACGATGGCATCCAATCCTACCCACCAGCCCACAGGCACACTATTAACTTTGTCTACCAAACCAAAACTGCATGAATTAAAGAAGTCCACACAGTTCATTCGGTGCAAGTCAGAGGACATTGCAAAAGAAGTCTCTTGACTCCTGAACTGAATGCTCCCACTGTTAAGTTGGAAGCATAGGCCAGATCCCAAGCCCTTTTGTCTTTTGCTGTAAGAGTAGGTTGAGCAGCAAGATTTCCCAGGCAGGAGCACAACAGCTTCTTCACTCTTGCGTGGGTAGAGACAATCCTGTCTGTGGTTCTCAAGATGCATCTCTGAGATGCACTTCTTTGTGAAAAAACCACTAGCATCTAACAAAAATGGAAGAGGAAGGTAAGGGTTTTTTGTTTGTGTGTTTTTGCCACACCTTCTTATTCATACACTTATTTTCATACTCAGACATTGCTCTGCAGTCATCTGCAGGAGGTTCTAGGCAAAAGACAAGCTATCAGGTGCCAGACAGATTAGCCACTAACCCTAAGGGCAATATCTCAATAGTACTTCTAGAAATCTCTTTCAGGGCCCACCCATCCTCTCATCCACAGCTCTTCGTAGTAGGGTTACTGTTATATTTGTCAAAGGCTTTGGATAGCCTATGAAGAGGGGACATGCCCGTAGTTCCCCCTCATCTTCAGATGGAGTTGCGTGCCCCTGGCATTTCTGTAATCAAGCCCATCAGGAAGATTGCTTCAAACTAACATTTACTATCCCCAATCAGAATACAGCTGAAAAGGCTGCCCAAGGTTATAGAGAAGGTCAAGCTTTTGCTTTGGACTGGAATTTGCTTTGGAAGGAATTTGATGGACCAATTTAACCACCACAGCACATCAAAACCTGGTGGCTTCATTTAAAAAGTAATCAGTATTGTATTTCGCTTTAGACATCCGTGCATTAGTGTTCTGCAAATATGATTTCCTCTTTGTTTGCATTATTGATGCCATAAAATGTCAGACACATTAAAGAAAAAAAAAGAGGCCAACCTTTGGGGTTTGGAATGATTCTGGCTGAATTGCAGTTGGGTTACTTTTCTTTTTATTTCCCATGGTAGCGATGCACTGTTACTCATTCTGCTATTGCTTTACAAAGAGTTCTCTGTAAGTGTATTTATTCAGCCAACCATATTTCAGGAAACACATAACCTTGATATTTTTTGCTGTATCTGGCAGTGTGTACGTGTGTATGTTGGGGGGGGAAGGGAGGTGGAACTTTTTACAAGAGCCCTCCCGTGTCTGGTAGTATGTTGGTTTTGTGCAATGCTGTGTGACACCCTTCTGCTCAGGTGGCTGGTTTGATTTAATCTCAAGAACTGACTTTTGTGATCAGGATTTGAGGTCTTCTGATTTTGCACTGCCCAGAATCTCAGTCATCTGCTTTCACCATTCAGCAGCCATATGCTATCCACAATGATTCCTAGATGTCTATGCCACAGAGATTACACAGCGCTTGAGCCTCAGGCATGCAATAGAGGAGTTTTAGCTCCTTCCAGTCCTGGACCAATGGCAAGTGTGTTGTTTTAGCTTGGTTCCTACACTCCTCCCCACCCGAGACTCACTGACTACTGTTCCCAAGGCAAATACTGTTAGCTGCTCAGTGGTTTTTCTCCCAGACCATTAAAGACCACTGGCCTTGGCCACCATATGCTTTCTGCCTCACCTCTCTGTAACAAATGCTGATCCATTGTTCAATTTTCCTGTGAACCTTTTGGAAGAATATTGTCCCTCTTAAAATCTTAAAGTCTAAAAAAATCCTCTTCCCAAGTCTTCTGTCTTCTTGAAAGTAAAAGTGAAAAAATAGGGTGGAATTATCTCCCTTATGTAGGGATTTTCATTAGTGGTAAGATTTCTTTTCAGCTTTTCCTTCCAGTGACAGCAAGACTTGGAAGCAGGGGGAGAGGGATACAGCAGAGCAGTCTAAGGAAGGGACTCAACTAGGACCTAGACTGCAAGGTCATCTGTTCACCTACTACGCCCTTCCCAGCTTCATACAGCAAGAAACCCCCAGCTTTTCACGAGCAGCTTCCTGCCCAGCTCTCTTATTCTTACCCCAGTTCCAAGCAATGACATTCAGATGACCTTCAGATCTCCTTATCTTCACAGATCCACCTCAGGGGTATCCAAACAGCCCAAAGAAGAGATGGCAGGGTCTGAATGGGTGTGTAATTCAGTGTCTTTCTCCACCTTTTTCATTGGGGTAAAGATAGTGAAAGTGACAGAACAGAAAATTTATTTKCTCCAACAGGAGTGATCCAGTTTCTTTTTAAATTCAGATATTTAAGATGCCATGCAGCAGTACCTATAAATATGCCTTGAAATGTTGAATGAGCACAAGGAGTCTATTTGATTTTGTTTTTATGCCTGTAATTTCTCTCACCAAGAATTCAGCTGTTACTCAGCTCCCAGCAGGTTGTTCTGATTGCTGGAGAGATGGTTGGGATTGATTCCRGCTGTGATCTGTTTGAGTCCAGCCTCACTCTTATGTAGCTAGATCGAGACAATAGAAATAATCAGCAAGGGACTTAAATGTTTTTCCTGTGAAAAAGAACTAAACCTTCTTGTGCAACACCAGGCTAAACCTTGAAGGGGTTGAACACCCACAACTTTGTCTGAAGTCAGTAAAGGCTGTGGATACTGAGAAGCACTGAAGATCACTATGATGTTAGGAACAGAACGGCAGGAGGGAGGAAGAGAAATGCTACAAGGCAAAACCAAACATTATATCAGAAAATATATTGGTTGGTTTATAATACAAGAAAATCCACTGCTGTACATGAGAAGAGACTCAGAATATTCACCCTGGCAACCAAGAACATTGGCCATCAGGACAGGAGCAGTTCTCTATCCTACAAAACTCCTCTCACATTTAATTTTTTTTTTTTTTTTCCTTCTTCTGCTAATACAGAACAAATCCTCGCTTATGGCTTTCTTGAAAACTGAAATTAAGGTAAGAGGCAGATTTGGGAGAGGGAGAGAGACCAGTTCCTGCTAGATGATACAACAGCTTTGTAGCCCAGCACCTTTTCAGTAGCAAGTGTCTGGTGTGCCCCTTCTTTTTTTTTTTTTTTTTTTTTTTTTTTTTACCACAACCCCTATTTTGTGCAAGTAGTGTTCACAATGAGGATAAACCAGTTCAGTCCCCAGTAATAATAATAAAAAAGCCCCAAGTAAGCTGGAGATTTTAGCGGACCGACAGCCCTCGGGAGCCGCGCCCCTGCGGATCAGCACCGCGGACAGCGGCACCGCCCGCCGCGCCCCGGAGCCGCCCGCGCCGCTTCCCCGCCGTGTTCCTGCCCGCTCTCGCAGGAGCTCCGCTTCTGGGGGAGCTCCGCTTTTGAGGAAGGAACTCCGCTTTTGAAGGAACAGGGCACCTCATGCCCACACTGGTCAGGGCACGGCTCTCTCGTCCTTCATTCTCTTCTCCCATCCTTTTTCCTAGTGTGAAATCGTTAGCCAGTATCTTGTTTTCAAGTGATGGAGGCGGGATGGTTTAAAATGCAAAACAATCAATCCAATGCGGGAGAGAACCATTTTTCCTCCAGAATTAAACTCTCTGCCCCACTTCTTCCTGCATTGGTGCTCCACCTATGAAGGCTCCATCTCTAATTTGGACTGTGAAAGGTTCCTATCTTCTCGTCTATTGGGACAATTTGACAAATGGAGAGATACTAAACTGCTAGCCCTTTAGAAACAGAGTATTTATTTTATTGGCAGCATCATGTGAGTCAGCTTTGGCCATCAACTAAATTTACTGTTGGTAAAGGGTGAACAGACAAATCTCTTGGAAAATTCAAAGTAAGGGGCATATAAATGACAGTGTGGCCCCTGAAAGTTATTTTGACATCAATCCATAAAAAAGCCACATTACTGTGTAATGGAGAGTTGTCAGAAAAGAGTCAGCCGAAGATGAAGAGCCACGCAGGGAAAAGCAGGCATCAACAGGCAAGGCTCCAAATGGGAAAGTAGTCATCTCTCTCACACACAAAAAAGGCAGTATCCAGCTTGCTCAGCCTGCATACTTGGGATTTCATCCCACTTGTTTTTCTGGACCACACTGAGGAGGATGTACCCTCAAATTAGAGCTGAACATCTCCTGAACCTCATAATCGCGGTAAGAAGCTATTGGGCAGGAGCATGCAGGCCATTCCATCCCTGAAAAACTTACAGTGAGGAAGAAAARCCAGAAAAGTGGGCCAGAAGGTTGGGCTATCTCCCCTCCCCCACCACTGCTTCCTAGAAGCAGTTTCCTCTRTATCCCAACTCCCATGTACTCCCCAGCTGTGACTGGCAGTTACTACTATGGGACATTTGGACTGGCACTCAGAGACAGCGAGGACTGGGAAGTGCCTGAGACACAGGACCTCAAAACTTGCAAGTGGCAATACTGAAAGTGAGGAATTGAGGCCAGATTTGTGATGTTTAGGGCCATCTGGAAGTCAGAAAGGATGAGCTTGCAGGGGATGGCAAAGATGATTTAATAAGGAGCTCTGAGAGCAAATGGTGCTAAGGGAGCAAGGAAGCCTACTGACACACAGGGAGAGGAAGGAAATGGGTGWGGACTTAATTCCCAGTGAGGGGTCAGCAATCATGAGAGTAGTGAAAGTTAGATGTGAGCTGTGGCGAGGCRGAAGAGAGCCCTGGTCGGGGGAGAACTATGAATGTGAGGAAGCAGTTACTACAAAATGATGTGTGCTCATCTAAATGAGTCCTGAAGGTTTCTCCAAACCTTCAGCCTTGCTGGGCTTTTCCCAGGCCCACCTCCTCTGCTTCAAACCCTTACAAATACCATCATTTTCACTGCATTTATTCTGCTCTCTGATGGCTCTGGTTTCAGTACAAGCAGGTTAGATTGTTTTAGTTCCCCTCATGCCCCCTGCCCAGTGCCCACACCCAGCCAATTCCCTGTGTGAAGGAGAATTGCCTATTTTTTAAATTTTGTTTTTCAGAAGTGTCCTTTAAATTTTCAGCTAAACTGGGAGGCAATTTCTTGCATGAGACCTTCGTATAGATAGGCTTAAAGCAGAACAAAAAAAAAAAAAAGAAAAAACACCACGAAATTACCTCCCCCTCCCCCACCTTGTCTTAATGAAGTGCCATTTTACATGTTATTTCAATAGAAATGAAGGATTTTTGTGCAGGCAAATGATTGACATTGATTTAGCTTTCAGTGAGTGTTACAGCTCCCTCTGCCTTTTCTGGGTCAGGCAAGGAAGCAAGGTTTCCCCAGGTAAAGGTTGAGGATACACAATCTTCTTGGGTGAAGACTGTCTTGGGGCCTTCAGGTTGTGTTTGGGATGCTGTTTAGGGCCTGCATTGTGCACTTGCCTCCGGTGACTTCTGCAAGATGTCTGTGTTGAAGCAGTATTGTCCATCAGTGGCTTGTGCGGCAGTGTGATGGCCCAGGCAGAGAAACCACTGTGGTTTCCCATGCTGGCACTCCTGCCACAAGGAGATACACCCACCCTCCAGAAAACTGCAAGGGTAGACTTAACTTCCAGGAAACTACTCCTACTCCCAGYTGAACTGCCCTTCAATGATGCAGGCAAGCTTGGCCCCCAGAAGGTGCTGGTCCACAGCTCACTCTGGCAGGCGAGCTGGTACTGAGAGGAGAATAGGGCTACATCTCAGAGGAAAGGCATTTTTGTTGTTACTATTATTTAAACCAGCTTATTTTAATCTCAGTTAATGTCACTGAAAGTCTGCATGAGCAGAAAACAAATCCTCTAGTGATGTTTGCTGAATTGATTTTTTTTTTTGGCAGACTTTTTTTACTTCATGCACCAGTCCATGTTTGCTTAGTTTGGGGCTTCTTTTGCATCTTTTGAATCCTATTTGCCATTTTGCAACTGAATTGCTGGTTCTCAACCTTTTCCATCCTGCAGTCTCCCCTTCTTTAAATCAAAACTCACTATTTTCCCCTGCTGGAAACAACCCAGGTTACCCCTCAAGGGAGAACCTGGTGAGAGCAAGGTGGTCGTGATCTCTGCCTGCCCATCCCACCTCCACTGGCTCCAACTCAGAGGATGAGGAACCCTGATCTGGGTATTGGCCAAGGTAGGGTCCCTGCTTCTCCCCTACCTGCCACATCACGTGCATTGAGCACGCTGCTACCCTGGAAGGGGATGACTGATACAGTGTTAGTCAGACTTACAAGAAGACTTTTTTAAATTAAGGATTTGCAGTGAGGTCGAGGGACCTTTTAAAGTGCTGAGGTATTTACCCTCCCCAGACCTTCCCTTCCTTCCTGCCCCGCTTCGTCCCTTCCTCTCTCCCCAGCCTTGAAATGAAACAGAAAATTATTTTTTTAAAACTGTGTCGATAATTTATGTTTAGTATAAAGGATGATTTAATGGCATCACCAAAGGTCATTTTTTTCATCTCCGTGTTCCTACCCCAGCCCCAGAGGCTGTGCGTCCCCTCTTCCCCATAACTCCACTGCCCTCCCTTTCATTCACCTCACACACCCCTTCATCACCACCCCACCACAGTGTACCACACACCAGAAACCTGCTTCAGGTTCAGCCAACGGCCATTGGAGAACAGAGATTTCAAACTGAAACCTCCACTCCAGACCACCACAAACTGGAACCATTTCCACCTTGAAAATAGTCAGTTGCTACAAATGAAAGGCAGACTCATTTCTTGAATTACGTAAATTTTTTTTTAAAGCCTTTTATACCTATTTACGTGTGCGCGTGCGTGCACCACATGTACACAGTGGTATCTGTGTGCACAGATGCACACRAATCTCTCTCTCTCAAATATAAATATATTGTATGTTAGAGCTGTAAATATTCCTTGGTCATGTGTCTATGTCTTCTTCAAAGTATCATATCCTCAGTGTTATGTTAACAGCTCCATTTATTGATTGATGAAACTGTGTGTAGACCTGTACCCTCCTGACATAGTTTATGTAGCTCTCTCTTCTCAAATAAAGTACAAAACTACCACTAGCTGGTCCTCCTCTCCTTTTTGTTCCACGCTGAACATTCAGCTTTAATTCATAAAAGTCTGTGCTGAAGATTAATGCAGTTTCCAGCCATCCCAACAGTGYAGGAACCTCCAGATGATGCTGTAGGACTTGCGTATTGCTGGTYAGGCCAGCAAGTGTAATGGTTGTTAATGACACATAATAATCTGTAGTTGAAATGTTGTCCCAGCTGCAGTAAAGGAGGGTCTCACTATTGACCTGATTCATTCTTCCCACCTATCCCCAGGTACAGCCTTCACCAACCATAGCTCACTTCATCCTGGTAGAGACGACAGGAGTCCATGCTGCTCCTCCCCTSTGTCAGTGGGTCTCCACATCATTACATCAAGCAACCCTCCCATGGTGCAGAAAGCTCTCCTTGACTTAAAAGGATCCAGTCACTTCCCTGTCATGTTGTTGATTTGTTGTTACCTGGATTGCTCAGGACCTAAACTCAACTCCCCTGAGTAAATCTTGGGGCTGGGAACAAGACTCAGGATTATGGCAAAATCCACTGCTGTCACTCACTTCACCTTGACTCATGACACTCGCTTCATGCTGAAATCTCAGAGACCAGAGGATATTTACCATTGCAAGTTGAAAAAAAGCCTTTGCACAGATACACTTACTGGGTAAAACCGTAAAGGTGATTTGTGAAGTAATACTTAATTTACTGCAACTGACACCAGACTCTAGCTGCCAGGAATTTGACTGACAATTTCTATTTATTTATATCCTACTATAGAATATCTGCCTTAATGTTGTAAATTTTTCTGATTAGAATTTCACAGTGTCTGCCTGGATATTTATTGATCATAAAATAATCTGCACAACCCGTTAAAGTCAAGGCAAGGAGAACGGATGCCAGAGAAATCACTCGACAGGATCCGGGTACCAGTGCCCAGGTAACAGAAGATGCTCAGATGCTATTTTTACAGCATTATGTATTACTGAGAGCCAACCTTTTGAACTGCTTTTCTGCTGTTTCCTGAAAGCCTCTTCTGAAACGCTTCCAAGAGCCTGGTGTTGAGTTCCTACCAGCAACTCCATATGGACCCTGCAACATGCCTCATTTGCAGCTCCTCACCATTGAGAAATCCCACCTTTACAATGAAATCTGGTGTTTTCACAACTGTTAACTAAGACAGCCCACGAGGGAAATGTTTAGTTCTTTCTGCAGCAGTAAGACCACTCTTTTTTTTAATTATTATTTTTGGCAGGCAAAGACAGAAGCATAAAATTTCTACCCGCAGGGGAAAAATTGTGAAACTTGGTCCCAGCTGGGAGTTCCCATATTGCCCAGTGAACAGAGTCTCTTATTTCATTCACAGCTTCAGCTATGCAGCTTTCCAATATCTCCAATGGATTTTGCCTCCTGAGTTTGGGCTTTTTTTCTTTTTCTTTTTTTTTTTTKTTTTGTTTTGGTTTGTTTGTTTTTTGTTTGGTTTGTTTGGTTTGTTGGGTTTTTTTTCGCTAAGGGAGACCTTTGCTCCCCTGTGGAAATTAGAGGTGTGTGCTCTCCTACAGCGGGTGCACACACAAGCATACCTTGGTCATAGCCAAACCCACCCTTCCCTCCAGAAGCCTATACATCCCACCCCCAGTCCAGCACACACCCACCTTCTCACCAGCAGCCTCCCAGCGTGACACCCCTCCCAACCCAGTGCACACACATATACCCCACTACTCCAACCCATCACTCTTCTGCCTACTCCTGCTCTTTTTCAACAGGAGCCTGCTCTTCTCCCCATAAATGCTGCACTAGCTATTCATTCCTGCTGCTTTCTGAGACCCAAAACCAAGCTGCACCCTCCCCCCTCATCAAACACAGCTCCCTTTCCTTCCCCTACATTGGAATAACAAACCAGAAGCTGATGATTTGCATTTTAGCCACATTAGCTCTGGCCAGGCAACCTGATGGACAGGGTTCCCTTTTATTATTGATTTAAGGCACTTATGTGATAGAGACCTTTGGAAATTCATTAAAAATACAACAAAGAAGAAAAAAAAMCCCACAACTTGACCAAGTTCCCTAGCAGTCACCTTGTTCTGCCCCCTCCCTGTACCTGTTGCAATTTGTCTTTGCCTATCCCAGACAAGGTGATTACCTGAGCATGCAGCGGCTGGTGGAGCATCTAATGGGCTGGGAATAAAACCACACCAAAATAAACAGCAGCTGAGGCTGCTTACAACTGGGCTGTCAGTCTACAGGCATATGCCCCGGACTGGACAGCATCCCTTGTGGGAAGGTGGGCAAAGGAAGGACTGGATCTGCTCAGGGYTCCCTGTACTTCATTCCTGCCCCAGGCACCCTGAATTGGCTCAGGCGCACACAGTAACCTTTTCAAGCTCCATAAAACCCTTAACAGATTACCCTTTAGAAAGCAGGAAAGGCAAGCAAACCCCTGCATCCCCTCTGGGTGGAGGGAAGAGAGAGGTCCTGGCCTTCCCCCGGGTTGCAGAGAGAGCCAGACAAAAGGTTAACGGCACAATGCAATCACAAGGTAAAAATGCAGGGCAGGAGCTGGGGAAATTATTTCCTGTTGAATTGTGGCTTCTGTTATTCCCAGAGAAAAGCAGCAGGTATTCAGGAGCTTCTCATTAGCCAGCATGATTTCCATTAGGCTGTCTATTAACATTTTGTGGCCATAATAAACACCTACATAATTAACACAAAAAAGGAGCCCTCTCTAGGCTAACAGAAGCGGCCAGAACAAGCTGGGAATAGCACAGGCAGGCTGGTTCCTGCCTGGAAATTTCTGCCTGCAAAGGAATTGCTCCTTCCATCCTCTTGGGACAAATTCCCTTGCAAAGAGTTAAGTTTTAATGTTTCTGTCCTCCTGGCTCAGTCTAGGAGGACATCTACCTCTACTTTGCAGCTTGAAAAAAATGTTACAGAGCGGGGTAGAAATTGTCCCTGCAAGTGCCCCAGGGAGATTCAGGACACCCCAATATTCCCTAGCCCCCTGCCATAGCTCTGAGGAACCTTTTCCTGCTAAAAACATCCCTAAGGGAAAGAAATCCCTTAGGAACACATGCATGATCCCAGCTAGTAGACAAGCCCCAGGAGCTCATACAAAGTCCCCATGGAAAGAAGATAGGGCTTATTATAACTTGGGCTTGTTTATAACCATGAAGTACTCTAGCCCTTCAGGTCCACTGAGAACTGATGAATGATGGGGAAAAGAGACACAGAGGTAAAACATGACCTTCCCAATGCCTCAGTCACAGGCTTTCCATGCCTTCTCCATCCTGCTAAGGGCATGAACAACATTTCTGAGTATGGTACTCCCAGGGAGAGCTTAAAGGTAGCTGTGGCTCCTCCACAGCCCTTGCCCTCCTCCCCACCAATTGCCAAAGGTGCCGTTGCTAAGCCTGTGCACAGGAGATTGAGGACGTGTCATTTTGACATGCTTTTCCCCCCGCTCTCATTTCAGACTCCGGCTGCTAAGAGTACGTGTGCCCTTTATCATAGCTTTGAAACAGAGAGAGACACTTTGGAATTCAATTAGTCAAACAGTTGCCACAGCAACAAAAACATATAAACTTAAATGATTTATACTCGCAGACACCACTTCAAATAGGAATAAATTTAATACAGCAGCTGGGAATGAAATGCATTGTACAATAAGAAAATTGTATTTTTTCTCTCCCTGATGATAGGCCTCAAGGTCTTAATGCAATATAGATGAAAAAAGATATTTGGGCAGAAGGAAGCGGAATACATTGTGCTGTATGTGCAATGCCTGCTTGGAGAGTACAACACATAATGAGCATGTACATCTAATCACAGAGCTGCGATTCTRTTTGCAGACAGCCACAGATCAAAGATTGCAGCTAGCAAATTGACTGCTTGGTTTCACTTTCTTTCTTCGGCTCCCCTCCATCTCATGAAACCTTTCCTGTCGGCCCCCACCCAGGAGAGAAACAAATCTACCCTTATTCCAGCAGCTTCTCCATCCACTATGGAGCCAGGTGCCAGCCTAGTAAAGTGAGATCTGTGGGTTTTTTCTAGCAGAAATGCTTTGATTCAAACATAGTTCTAGGACTCGAAGTAAAAATGAATTCCAATAAATGTGCAGGAATTTTTTTCTGCTGCAGGAAAATTGCAAAAGCTTGCAAGGAGATCTAGAATAGTCTATTAAAGTGACAATCATCTGCAGTATTTTTGCCTATGAAAGACCAAACACGTGGTGAATGCCACCCTCCCTACAGCTCTCCTTTGACTCTGAGATTCCCTGGAGAGAGCTACAGGTACATGGGCTGTGAGATTGCACAGAAAATAATGCATGTGCAGACCACTGGCATTAGCACATCTTTGGTGCATCCTCAATCCAGTACATACAAATCTATCCTTTCCAACCAGAAAAGGTTTCCTGGATGAAAAAGGGATGTAGGGACATACAGGAGTCTTATGGTTAGCTTCCAGTGAACAGAAATTGTCCAGAAGTTGTGCAGAAACTACCCTCTTCCTTTCCAAAAGCACAGCAGCTGGTTTAACCCAGAATTGTGGAAGGTTGTGTGCTTGCAGCTCATCTGCCTCTTTGTTGAAGTGCCAAAGCCAGCTGTTGTCAGACCTTGGCAGTGCCTGTACCAGAAACAGCCAAAGTGGTGCCTAGAGTGCAAAAGAAAGTGGAGATCCAAACACTGGCTCTTCATTTTCCCCTAAGTGGAAGTTAGCCTGTCATCCTAGGAGGCATTTTGGAAGTCATCACCTGCACCTACAAAGCCTGATCAACATGGGCACCCACTACTATCAATGGGAGCTGAGATTGCTAACACCCTTGGAGGGCCAATACAATGTTATGAGCAATCGTACGAGATCTTTCAGCTGACCTGCTCAAGTAGACAGCATTTATAGTGGGAGTAAGATCTTTATTTCCTGTCCAGATCATGCTCATAGCACTTCACAGGAACTTAAACAAGATCAATCCTACATACTTTGGGACCCTTTGTGCAAAGGCAACTTTTCTGGCTTAGATTGTCTATTGAGGAAACATCACAGGTCTGAGTACAAAAGGAAAAAGGCAGAAAAGTACCTTTGAAAGAAACTGAATACTTTTTGCTAAGTACAAACAAACAAAAACACAGGCTGTAGCTCCAACGGAAGTTATGGCCTCCTCAATGTAAAGAAATTATTGGGGTGAGTTTTTATGGTTTGTTTTAGGTAGGAGGTCAAGAGTGCTGCTCATAATCAGAGTTGGCGGGGGGTGGGGAGAGAGTTCAGGATGCTTTGGGCACAAACTGAGATCGACACCTGCAATTCTCTTTGGCAGCTTTGGAAAGGAAAGCACGCAGATGCAGAACAACAACTAAACAAAGCTAATAATGAAATCATATTCATGTAGTCAGGAAGGAAGCTCAATTGCCAGGAGAGTACTAAAGTCTACAAGTGTAAATACGTACCAAATAAGTCAGCTTGACGAGATGCCAAGTTTGTTCAGCAGAGTATGGCACTTTACTGCTGAAGTGCTCCTGCAGGAGGGAAACCACGAAAATGTCAAAAAGGTCAATGGGTGAAATGTGTAGCTCCATCAGGAAACTATGCAAACAAGCTCATGTCAGTAGGATTTAGCACTGTCTTGCAAAGTGCCTATTGGTCCTGTCACATTAAAGCACAAGCATTTTGCTCCAGAGCTCTGTGTATTACTGATCTAGAGCTCACTACTTTCTTCACATGGCAGAGCAGAAAGCCCCACAATTTATAAATGAAGGAGCTGATGTACTGAGTTTGCCCACTTGAAGGCTCTGGGTTTCAAGCACACACTTAGAGAAACAAACTTCTGTCAGCTGGAAATATTGACACCATGAGGGATGTGGTGGGGCAAGTGTGCGAGGATTTGTAGGACTTGTATGGCCAATATTTGACTATGAAGAATCCAGGGCAATAAAGGAAATGAGTAGCTTTACAATATCTCCGAGCCTCACTCTCAGACCAGACTATTCACAGACTCTGAGTCAAGGGGAAAAAAGCCCTACAAAACAAGAACAAATAGTACAAATTATCTCTGGAGATGTTTAGAGTGGAAATCAGAGCCATCACGATATTTGGACCCTGGATCAACCTTCCACAGAGGTTGCAAAAGGCCAGATCCTAAACAGCTGAAAGATGGAGCTGAGCCAAAAATATTCAGCCTGTGACAGCAAAAGTCTTGACTCAGCTGGGAAGTCCCCTTCATCTCCCTGTTCCTGTGAAGGTAACATCTGTTCTACTCTTTCCCTGCTCCATCCCTCTTTGGTACAACGGCACGGAGAACAGCAGGCTGGCGTGTCCATCCCCGCTCCTCTCCTTCTGGATTAGGGGATGGAGCAGTTCAGCAGCCGGCTCCCCAAGCCACAAACTACATTTATCATCATCTTTACACGCCTTTACACAGCTGGCTCTCCTGATGATAATGTGTTCTACAGTTTCCCTTGCTGGCGTGGCTTATGTTAATACTCCATTAACATTGCTAATCAGAGACAGACTTCTGGCAGTATCTCCAGGGGATGAGCAAATGTTGTCCTATGCCTTTTAGTTTAGGAGATCAGACTTTCAGATGAAATCCATTCCCAACATCTCTGATTTCAGCAATTAAATGAAGCTGCAACATCTGGGAGCTGTTCAATGCTGGATGCATGTGGTTCCTACTGCTCCAAAATAAGTCCTTTTAAACCCCGTTTTATGCCAATCCTCAGATATATGACATTTGGAACTTTAATTCACTTGGGAAATCAAAGTCTGCTAGAAAGATGAGATGGAATCAAATCAAAGATAAAAGGTACAGAAGGTCCTGAAGGTCTAAAAGTGCAGGCGGCTTCATCACAAGAGATGAAAACCTCAGTATGGCAAACCTTAGTCGCAAGAGATGAAAACCGAGACACATGATGAACATCATCCATTAGAGCCTTGAGCAGGTTCACAGGGTTCCTTCTAATCGCAGTGTGGCTACTGTATTTCTTATTCCCCTGAAATCCTGCCTTCTGGAGAAGCCTCTGGAAGGAGACCAGCTGCCAGTTTTTGAGCTGACCCCACTGCCTTTTGGCACTGCTTCTTTGCCCTCCCCTTCTCCAGCACATTCCCAGTTCAGCTTACCCCATCCAGAAATCTAGATTTTAGTTTGATCTATTCCTTCTTACATTTCAGGAATACTTCTAAACCCCCTTTAGCTTTGCAAAAGGAGTCTACTTTTATTTGGATTAAGTAGAACCAGGCATCGTGATATATTTGGTCTCAAGAAATTGCCTGGAAGTTCTAGCTGCATAGGTAAAAGGAAGGCAACTGCTCATTAATGCAATTTTCAAGTCACCTCAGATTTTAGGTGGACTGCCATTCTCCACAGGATTCAGAGAGAGTATAAAATTAATGTTTGTGAAACAGAGAAGGCAAAAGCAAAAGCCTACACAATGGAAATAACTTTATTTCCAAGGAAAATATCATAAATGGGGCAGAATGAAACACAAATACTGAAAGGAGATGTAATGCCTTTAAACCCCTCCAACTCCCTCAGCAACACGTAACAGCTGAGCAGGAGGATGATGCAGTTAAACTAGTGAAATAGTGAGTCTGATCAGCAAATTTATGCTCTCATTCAAACAGATGCATAAATCCATTTACCAGCCAAAATTAGGACATGCTTCCTGTCTACTTTTCCCTTTCCTCTCCCCTTGCAGTCTCCCTACACCTCATGACTTCTTGYCTTAAATAGAAGGCACTTCCATCGCAGGAAGCAATGCTTACCAGCGATTCTCAATGGTACAGATACAAGGAAGAACAGCTTGGTTTTAACAAGCAGCTGCAGACCAGTTACATCTCACAGCAAAGCCAACACTTGCCTTTCCCAAAAAAAGCCAACTCAATTTGCAGAAAAAGGAGAACTCACAAACAAATAATCTTCATCAGTATCTAAATGATTAAGTGGTATATGACTCATATCTATTTGGAAAGGCTTCTCCAAAGCCCTAGAGGCCTCACCAGAACCTATTTAGATGCATAGCTCAGACATGCAGTAGCTGCAGGGTTTATTTCAAACACTTTCAGGAGTGTGATTTCTGTGCCCACTCATTTTAAAGGTTTGAATTCCAATTTCAGCTAAGGACATACCATGTTCACTGAAGATGGGGAAAACTGTGTGCATATATGCAAGGTCCACGGCACATGGATATGACCTTCAGTCACGGGTTGGAAGTGATTTCTAATACATCAGTTCATTGCTATAGTAATGTGCTTTGGAGCCATTAATTAACTCGCTGCTCTCTGAGGAAATGCTCGGTCCCTCCATCATTCATCTCTACTTAGAAGAACTGCAGACCCACAAAAGCTATGTGTGAAAGTGAGATTTCTGTGGGATGTAGCCAAGCAGACCGTGGGCAGGTGCTATGAAAACTTCCTCATACGAAGCTTCAGTGCAGCTCCATCACATCCTACGGTCCCAGACCAATGCTTGCAGAGCAACACCCTCTTGCTCTGTTGGACTTAGTTCAACTGCCTGCCCCCAAAATCACTGCCACTGGGACATCCCAAATCTCAGGTCCACGGTCTTTGGCTCTCCAGCCTCATATTCTACCTTAGCGGAAAATGCCAATTAAGGGAAGATGAATAAGTGTGTGGTGAAAAAAATTTTCTTGCTCCTCCTTGACATAAATTGTCATTTCTCTCCTATTTATTCGTTATTCAAATGTTTTCACCAGCCTGTTTATGAATTTTTACCTTCTTGGACTGGAGCTCGTTTGCAAGTAGTTTATTACATGTCCTCCGTATTCAGTGCCAGAGCATGAGTGAACAGCTAGTTCACAGATACTGCAACTCTTCCCTGGCTGGATGAGGGTTAACTGCCTCGAGCGAGGACTGAGACCCAAAACCAAAAGATGATGTGTGCCTCCTATGCTGTTCTGCAATATTAACTATTCTGCAATTCACTTCTGTTTTGTTTCAGCAGCTTCCCTCACTGAATCATCAGAGAGCAAAATTGCTTCAAAATAATAACCAGCTATGTGGAGGGTTATTTGGAGAGGGAAAGAGCAGAGTTTTACTCTAGATTTACATAACTCTCAACTCACACATTTCAATTGCAGAGTAAAGTGTGCCTACACGTCTTTCTTCAGAGCCAGCACCTTGGGAGCCCACCCTCTCAGCCTGACCTCTGCTTCTTCTCTTTACGGATGAAACACCCTCCCTTATGTAACACAGAAATCACTTCTGCAAAGACTTTCAGCTCAGGAAGGGAATTTTTCCAGGTTGGGAACAGTAATGAATGGATTTTAGGCAAACTCGGGCCCCACACACCCCATCTAATATCGTGGGGCTGCTGCAGGTTAGTACTTCTGAAACCTGTAATAGACTAGTCCTGTCAAAGCATATAACATCTCTGGCTTTAACTAACATCACTGCACACTCTGAAGCAGCTCTGTCCAGCGGATAGAAAGTACATTTGTAAGATTTCCATTGCACTCGTCTCTCTCTTTCACGCACCGAACGAATCTTAGTTAGTATAGATTAATATTTAAACAATAAATACAAGTATAGATTAATAAATAAATATAAGCATAGATTAATATTTAAACAATCAGGGCTACAAATATCTTCCAACTTTCCTGGACAAGAAAGTTCTTGTATGGAAAAACAGAGTGGGGAAAATGCACAGGGAAAAAACCTCTTTTCAAATGGGAATTTACTTTTCATTTCCGCTCCCTTTGATGTAACCAGGATTAACTGTATTTCATCCCCTTCTAAAGGACACGTTGGGTCCCCAGCTGTTTTTTCCACTATCAATCCCTGGAGAACAAAGCTTAGGAAGTTAAATGAGTTTGGGAATCTCATCTTCGCTTTTAATTAATTTGAAACAAATGTATGCTAATGACAGCACCACAGCAAGATTGCCMAAACTTTCCCCATCTGCATAAGGAAGCGCTGAACACCAAAGAGCTTGGGATCTCACCAACAGCTTTAACCTGATACTTGCTGCAGCTACAGCCAAAACCTTGGGGTGGAATAGGGACTGAAGGGTTCAGCAGTTATCATCTCCATACACCCCATGAAGACATCCTGACTACCTCTGCTCCGAGCAGAGAAGGGAGCTAGCTCTGTAAGCCCTGTGCTGCTGGCTCTCAGAGTCCCTGCGTGAAGAACAACAATCAGAAATGCACCTTGCTGGGTTCAGACTGTGAGGAGCTGAACTGCTGTTTCCCTGTTTAGAGCCACACTTCCAGCTCTTCCTCTTTGTTTTACGTGAATTATAAAACTACAAAGGCAATTCGAGTCCCCCACATGGAAAAAATGACAGAAAACAGCCTGGTGATCTTATTTTCCTACCATTAGCCTCACTCATGGGTGGCAGCACTTGTGGCATCTTAGAAGGTTAGTGCTTTGCTGGTTTTTAAAGGCAGAGACTGGGGTCAGATTGAGACAATTAGAGGAGTGTTAGGTTGCTTCTGGTTCTGACAAGGTGGGCTATCGCAGGAGTGAATGTTGAGCCAGGGATACTGAAGATCTGTGTCTGAAACTGGAGGCTATTAATCCAGTTAAAWCTGAGGAAAGCTAACTCCAATTTTGGCAGAGAGCTTACAGGGGTTGGGGAAGCCATTCTGCAGAGACCACAACCCTAGCTGTCAGAAGTAATAAAAGCTCAGCTCAAACCACGATACAGAAATGGTTGAGGGAAAGGACAAGCAAGAAAGTGGACTGGATTTGCTGATCTCACAAGGAGATTCACTTACAGTCACTCATGGTAAATGGAAAATAGAACCGGGAGCCAGATCTGTACTGGAAATTAAGCCAAATGAGAAGTGAGGGTAATGTGAGAGAAAGGATTTGTACCCATCAATCTATGTTAAGGGTCTTCAGGAGAGACCTTAAGGACACTGTGGAGGGGAAGGAATGAGTTTAAACAGAGCAGCTCCCATTGCCCTAATTCACTGGGAACCATTCATCCATCACAGCTCTAGTTGGCCTCACTCATTCTGAGCCTACAGCTTTGCAGGAATTAGGCTCAGGGCATCTGTCCCAGCAGTGTCTCCTTGCTTCTCTGCAGAGCTTCTGCCTCCAGCCTCCTCCAGGCCTCCAGTTCATCCATCCTCTCAGTGCAAGTGTAAATATAGAGCATGCCTTGCTGTCCTAGAGAGGAAGGTGCTTGCTGCCAAAATGACAAGGTTCAGCACAGGAACACGGGCTGCAGAGGTAAAGATGACCACAAATGTGAAAGAGGAGGACTAATTCCTCAAACAAGCTTTGATACCCAGCTACTCTGGACCCTGTGTCTGGTTATGCAGTGGAGGAGCCAGATACATATAAGTGCAGGCTGTAACCACAAACATTTAAAAAGACCATGCCCAGAGGAGGTTTTTGTTCAGTTAAGACCTAAGGTGTTAACACCAGCCCGGCTATGATCTGAATTTGTTTGTGCAGGTAACCAGCCTGCAGTCTGAGGTTAACATTAGAGTGCCTTTATAGATGCGGAAAACGATTACCTCATTTAAATTAAAGAAAGATTCCTATAGCTGCTGTTGTGCAATTGCTTCCCCTCTGTAATTGAGCACCAGCATAGTTACATGGGGGCTTTTGTGGTTGGGTGTAAGTCGTTTGCAAGATATTTTTACTGCTTGCAAGGGAATCTATGAAAAAGGATGAGGCAGAATGTCTTGGAATGCAAAGTACTGAGCTGGATTTTAACCACTGCACAACAGCAAATGGGTTATGCTTGGCTTTTTACTATTCAGCTGGTAGCAATAAAACAGTGCTTGGCTTACTCCTTTACAGAGCCAAGTTCTTTATCTTGAAAGAACAATAGTGAAAAAAGGCTTGTAAAGGAAGGAGGCAGCCTTCTGAAAAGTCCCCTTAAGACTGCCTCGGAGCTGAACATAGGAGACTTAACTCCTACGCCTCCAGCCCCCGTGGCGGCAGCTCTCTCCCTGGTTCCTCAGTGCACCTAGGGTTAGAAAAGCTACAGTTCAGCCTTGTCTCTGGTTAGTGAGATAAGCATGAACATGCCATTTACAGCTACCCATCTTAAGGGGCAGGGAAGACAACTACAGCTGCTTCTCAAGGCGGTGCTCACCAATAAAGTGCAGAGGAAAAGTCCTTCCAGGCCGTAACGGTGCGCAGCTTTGCCTCTGCATTCTGGGAGCTTTCCACTAACGTCTGCAGAAGTACCTGACTGCATCGTTGGCAGCACCGGTGTCTGGAAGGATGATGTTCACCCAGAGGCTCCTAATCTTAGCATCCACTTAAGGCAGAGAAGAAACAGGCCTCAACAGCAATGAATAGAAAAGGCTTCTTAAGTAAGACTGATGGGCACAGACAGATCCTCTGGTGCTCTACTTCACCAGCTCCCATATCTGTATCAGCATCACATACATTATATGCTCTTCTTAGTCTTTGGCTAGGGACACAGTCATGGTTCAGTGTTTTAATTAGCCTACTCCAGGCTATCTAGGCCATAAAGGCTCACAGAGAGAAAGATAAACATTATGCAGAAATCATGTTAATTTATAAAATATTCAATTAAAGAAAACCAACAGTATAAACTAAGATCACCAGAGCTAGATGACGGGGAAACTATCCTGCTGGGAGTCAGCTGCCTCTGGCCTTGGGCAGGCTAACATATTACTCCTCTGCACTTCTTGCACCAGAAGGGGTCAGGGAGAACAGGACCACGTGGGAGGTGAAGTTACAGAATAGGTCCTGCAGCAAGTGGATTTGGCAGCTCAGTTCTGGGCCCCTTTACCCCCTCAGGGATCAAAACACGTGCTTTCATCTCAAGTTTTCTTCAAAGCAAGGAGAGGCACAGTCCATCCCCAAGTTCATTAACGTGCAGCAAAGTTCTGTTTCTTTAAAGCCTAGTCCCACCATTTGCAGTTCAGATCTCTGTAAAATGCTGAAGTATAAAGCTGACTTTCAGAGGCTTCTTTTGCACCCACACCAAACTGGGACTCTCAAGCCCTGCTGAGGAAGGACTACTTTCTAATAGCGTGTGTGAAATGGGAGAGAGGATGCTGGGAGCAAGAACAGCAGCATGTTCTGCCCCCAAGGTTGGGCACAGAGCTGCGGGAGCGGCAACTGCATTCAGGGCTGGATCTCATAAAGGAAATGAGGAGTGAAGAAAATCACAGCGTTTAGGGATGGAAAGGTTCATTTGCTCTCTCTCCTAGCCCACCAGTGACAGATCGCTCCCCTGCGCTTTGTCCTGTATTTAATGACCCAAGCAACCAGGGCTTCTATTTACTCTCTCAGGGAACAACTACAGCTTCAGGAATCTCCATGGAAGGAAACCTTAGAGGCACTGCCTGCATTTGCCCAAGTTAAATAAATAGGGTGGAAAGTGGGGATGAGGGTAAATATTGCCTTTAGCCTGTGCTGCGCCCCTGGAGTACTTGGGGCAGGCTTGTATCAGACATCCCACCATCAGTGCTTTAGCAAAGTCCTTCTTGCCAGTGTGAGTCCCAACTGAGAGCTCAGCATCTGGGCTATGGGGACTTGCCTCCTTCCTTGCCAGCCTGTGAAAATAGAGTTCCTCTGCGTGCGCCCCAGGCAGCGACAAAGCAGCAAACGGAGAGCCACCTGTGCCGCTGGCCCTTGGCATTTCTTCTGCACCTTTTTCCAGCCTTTTTTCTGCAGGGCCAGTGTTACTTTCAGAGAGGGAAAGGAAGCAGTGACCCTGCGAGTATTACAAACCGCTAAGCCTCTCTCTGGGGAATGGAGAGACAGGACCGCTCTGGCCTCAGTAAGTTGCACATTGTCTTACTATCTGAGATTCTCATTATCTCCAATGGAAGCTGTGATTTCTTTCTCAGCTCTCATTTCTCTTTGTACACAGTTGCCTCTCCTTTTAAAGGCAGCTTTTCCTAGGAGCTCTGGCCTCAAAGGTTCCTTTTTCTTCATGTGTGAATTACAGATGTCACAAACACCTCCGACATGGTGCATGATTCCTCATTCAAATGCAGACTAGCTGAGGGGGAAAACAAGTCTTTAGATCTATAGCATCCCCTGGGGATATCAGCACAGGACACACACGTGTGCCAGTGATAAGCCAAACTAGACACTGGATGTCACCAGCACTCCACTGGAAACACAGAGGAGGGAGCAGGTATCTGGCAGTAAAAACCTCCACTCTTAAAGCAAGCAGTTTGGTTAGCTAAAAGAAGAAGTGTTGGCTGGGCATGAATTAACAAGGATCATCTAACGTACACTAGAACCAGAATAAATCCAGCAAAAGAGACCCAGGTGGGGAGTTGAAGGAAAGGATGAAAGGAGATTGCTATCCTAGCTTGGAGGGAAAAAGCAAGACCAAGGATGGTGTAAGAATCTCCCAGATATCCAACAGTCCACAAGCCTTAACAACTGCCAAAGAAAATAGGTGGTGGGATGGAGGAGGCCACCCCTCCCCCTGCAAATCCTGCGTACCAACATGCCTTAACAGCCCTCCAGAAGGGCCCTGCTTGTCAGTACAAGTGAGAAATACCTGCCACCATAACCTGACATCTCCCAATGAAGAAAGCCTGCTGATGCACATCAGCACCTTGACTTCCATGCTCACAGAAGCCTTCCTCTTCTGCCAAGCACTTTTCTACCTCAAAGCCCTAGGCCAGTATAAGAGAAGAGCAACCTTGACAAGATCTCAACCTGGCTGCTGCTCAGATCCCAGCATGGGAGAAAAAGAGGAGAAGACTTTKGGCAAAGTCCCGTATCACTCTCAATGAGATCCATGCACCGAGGGACACAGAGAGGCAAGGTGCTTGAGGAGGAGAGGGCTTGCTAGAGATGTAGCCTGTATACACCAGACCAGCTGTTCAGTCCACGGTAGCACAAATGTTTTCTGGAAGGGTCCCCACCTCACAATCACACGTTGCACAGTTGATCTGGTTGCTTCCTGCAGAAATGGCTGGGATTACAGTGTGTGCAGCAGCTTGGGTAGACATGATCCACACTGGGCTGCCAGACATGTGGAGCTCCTGGACAGATACAAAAGAGTAGATCTCCTCAAAGCCCTGTTAGACTGCAGGCAGATTCCTCTGATGCTGGAGAGCTTAATGTCCCAAAATGCTGTGTAAAACCAGGGATTCACACCTTTGGTTGTGCATTGACAACATTTCCTTCTGGATGGAAAGAAACAGCTCAACTGCCTGTCATAGACCCAGCCCTGCCAACAACCAGAGCGGAGTCCCTTGTGAGTGGGCTGTGTTTTGGCAGCAAAAGGTGAGATTTTGATACACATCCCCCTCCCAGCTCTGCAGCAAAGATTTGGGTGGGGGCTGTGAAATACAACATGAAGCTCAGGATGGCCATGGCTTTATTCCAGTTCAGGAGGTGAAGGCTCCCACCATGCTTTTCCTAACATGAAGGGCCTCCTACCTGACTGTATAATTATGTTTCTGTGTCCAGCTGCTTTGTTTGGTTGCTTGTTTTAAGTGCTCCTCTGTTTAATAACCTGGCTTTGCTGGAGCACTGAGGGAGACAGGCACTTGAACCGACTGCCACCCTGCTTTCTCTCTCCATAAACGAAATCATGGGAGTGCTTCACCGACCTTCTAAATACAGAGGCTTCAAATTAAATTATAACATTGCTGATAATCAGCAGACAAGGGATTAAACTGATTGGGGCCCTGCCAGACCAGATTTAGCTTTCATTAAGTTCTGCCCACAAATCAGGCCTGCCTATACCCTCACTCTCAAAGTTATAATGTGCACAAACGCACAGAGGGAGAGCAAAAACCAAAGTACTATTTAAAATTCTAATCCTTTCAAGGTCTGGAAATACCTGGGGTCTAGCTACCATGCCGTCTATCCAACATCTGCCGTTAGAAGTAAAATCCTGAAAGCAAGTCATTTACATGAGGGTTTAAGAGGGATGCAGAGAAACTACAAGAGCAGGGATGTAATCAGTAGCACAGAGAAAGTCTGAAAGGAGCTTGCCGATCTCTATGAAATAGAGCAAGAGGCTTATTTAATTTTTTTGTGTGTGTGTGTAAATTTCCTAAACAGCTGACCTAAATGAGTTCTTACCACGATCAGATAGCCTAGGACAACAGAGTAATCCTTCTAATAGGATTACAGGCTGTGCTAAAGGAGACTTTAGGCTTTTCTGCTCTGCATTGTAATATGTACACATACACACACACAGATTTGTGCCTGGTACCTGCAAACCCAGTATTTTCCCCATTCCCCATTTATCCCCCTCATTACCCAGCCTTTCTAACCCCACTTCTTGTTTTCTCCACAATTGCTATAAAGCAGTCACCAATCTTGGATTGAGAAAGGAGAAGGGAATAAATCAAAGAGCTGAAATCATAAAACAGGGCAGATGGAAGTGTGGGGAAATTAGCATCCGAAAAGGCTGGTTTCAGTAGGGTTCCAGGGGGACCAGTATTACCCGATGCCAGTCAGCCTTTCCAGTGCCGTTCAGGAAGGCAGCATAAAATCCCTGCCACTAAGATTTGCAGGCAACACAAAAGCTGGTGAAGCAGCATACAGCAATTCAGCAGGAGGTCCCACAGAGCTTTGCAGACCTCCAGGTATGCTGGACCTGCGCAAACCAAACACCGAGGTATGCATCAGAGAACAAACAAAACGGGACGGCTCTACCTACCAGCTGAGGGTGGAAAGCTGCAGGGAAGCGAGGGAGTCTCTGTGCAGTGAGAACAAGAAAAGAAAGCAATGCACACACACACAAAAAAGAGGAGTTATTTCCTAATAAAGAAGTAACTGACTGAACTCCCAGAGAAGGATATTGTCAGTAGTGTCTAATACAGTCTTTAGCTGCATGCAAAGGGATGGAGAAAGTGGCTTGTAACTTCAGAATGCACGAGTGAAACCGATGCTAGTGTGCTGATAACAGCTTTCACAAATATGTTTTTCAAAGGTTGCTAAGAAGCATTTACAGATGGTGCTGGAGAGAATTACAAAAACCACCAGATGCAGTGGGGAAAACGCCTTGCTGTGAGGGACTAAGAGGAGCTCAATTCACTTTATCAAAAAAGATAGTTGTGTGGGATAGCAACTTAGCAACTTCCAGCAGCAACGATCTCAAATATTAGAGAGGTTTCTGCTCACACACAGAAAGGCAGAGTGAGAACCAACAGCAGCTGAAAGATAAAGCCGGATGAACCCAAATGGGAAATTAAGCATACGTTTTCAATACAGAGGAATAGGAAGAAAGGACAGGTTCTCCTTTTTTTTTTTTTTTGATGCCTTCAAATTAGAACTTGGAAGACACTTGGAATTATCCCTGGGAGGCATCCTTCAGCCAAACACATCTCCTGCATTCAATGCAGGAGAAAGCAAGTAAAATGCACTACCCTGCAGTATTTCAGAGTGCAGCCTAGTGGTGGTGGTCTGCAGACAGGTCTCTGCTGTAGAATGACTCCTTTTCCTGGGGATACTGGGAGCAGCTGATTCACCAGTCAAAAAAACTCGACAAAACACCCTACTAAAACAAATGTCTCCTCTTGTGTTCACGCATGGACAGACACAGAGCAGTCCAGCCTCTTTTGAAGAGTCCATCTCTTTTGAACATGTGCAGATCTGCATCTGAGAACATGCCCCTCAACACACACTAGCTCTCATGTTTATGGCTTTGAGCAAGTGTCCCAGGTCTACTCCTAGTCCTGAAGGAGCACTGAAGTGACAACGCTTCACAGTGCTGAAGACTCACTTGAAGACCTGGCTCAGTTCACAGTACAGTGCTCCTTGTTTTGGGCTCTCTCTGCCAGGACACGTGCCAGTCTTCCAAGAACACTTGCTCATCAACCATATCATCTCCAAAGGACCCTCTGCCCAGCTCCCAGACACTACCACCTCACCCAAAGACAAAGGGGCTGTGCTCCTCCACTTGTTACCTACCTACCAAAACTGGTTCTACAGAGAGGATGATTTTTATTTTATTTTATTTATTTTTAAAAAGAGAATTGATGAAAAGCACCAGAACAGACACTGCATTTCTTTTGGCATCATGCACTTCACTTACTAGGAACCAACCAAAATGAGATCTCACAGCACAGCAAAGGGCTGTCAGATGAGAAGTTAATCCCCAAACCAACAGGAAAGGGAAAGAGGTTTGAAAGATTTAGAAGTGACTTGTTGCTTGCCATGGAAAGAAGATGCTGGAGTCCTGGGTCAGCAACTCTCCTGTGTCTACGATTGAATAGGTGACATAATATAGATGACTGTGGCTGCAAATTAATTGATGTTACATCCCTCATAAATCTGGACTACCTGGCCAAAGCATAATGCTCTTGGAGTGACTGAGAACTGCTGAAACATTTATAAGAATGAGATATGACTTTGGACTAGCTGAAACAGAGGATTGACTCCATCACTCCCTCCTCTCTCCTCCCTTCCCCTAAAAATATGAAAGCTGCCTCAAAAGAAGGAAGCAAAACTTTTCCATTTCCACTTTAACAAAATGTTATTTTGAAATCAAAATTAATTTCACTTTTTTGAAGTATGTAATCCCTGTGGACTGCATAGYCTCATAGGTGTGCCTGCAATATATAATACAACTAATACACAGGCTAGCATCCCTCAGCTCCCCTGCATAACCATACACACACACACACCCCAGCAGCAGGACCCTACTAACAGAATTACTTTTGACGATGAAGACAAGTTGAAGGCATGGGATCCCTTTTCAGATGCTGCAATAAGCCACTAAACACACTCACATGGTTGAGGTTTACTCTAAAAACTATCACATACACAGCAGTGGAAAGCTTGGCCCTGAAGCTGTTCCGTGCTTTGGGAAGGGGAAATGAAGCAAGAGGAGATTCATTGCTGCCAAGAAAAGAAAGCACTGCTGGAGACCTGTCCTTTCCGCAGCCCATCTCCTAGGTAAACCGAGGATCTAAAAAAGATGAAAACGGCACAGAAATCCCTGCAGGGCTCTAGGCCTTTCATGATGGGAGGGGAAGGGAGGGGAGAGGCTAGGGTAGCCGCAGTGATAACTAATCCAAGGAGGAGGAAATGAGAAGGAGAGAGGAAATGAAGAGAGAAGAAAACAGGTGAGGTGCTGAATGAAGAAAATCCAGGYGGGAGCAGGAGCCTTCCCATGTGCACTTGGTGTGGTCCAGCATCCTACCCCACATCTCCTCGAGCTGGTCCCCACCTAATTTGCCTCCTTTGCACAACAGACCCGAAGTCTCCATCCATCTGTCCCCTGTCCAACCAGCCAGGCATGCCCATGCTTAGCAGCACCTACTTGCTCACACAAGTCATGTTTCTCTTAGGTCTCAGCACTAGTTATGAAAATGTCTACACATGATATTATTTGTAAGATATTTTATGATTGTATTAATAATGAAACAGGAATCTCATCTGTCTTCTTCCTGCTACCTTGGTCTCCCCAGCACAACCACGGACTGCCTTGCATTGTGCATGCGGGGAGCATCGCGCAGGCTGGCCAAAGGCCACCAGCTCCCTCTTCACTGGTGTGTTTGAACCCTGGCAAGATACCATCTCTCACCTTAGAGCTTGCTCGCTTCTCAGGAGCTGTTTTTCACCCTTTAGACATTCAGAACTGCAGCCAATTTCTTCACCAGTTGCCTAATAGCTATGGCAGGGTAGGGAAAAGTGGGATATTTTTGCTTGTGGGCTAGGGACAAAGTAACAAGAGTAATTGCCCAGAGTTGAATACACAGCTGGGTCCCCACACCAGGCTGCCTGTGTCCATCACCTAGATGGTGGTAACAGCTGTGGCAAGTGCACTCAGGAATAACTAACACCCCACTTTTACCTCTGACTTATCCCACCAAGCTCTTGGCATCATGAGCCACTACTCTGAGCTAAATGAAGATTTAGCCTATGCTTGTTAACAGGCCCAAGGTTTGGGAATGATCCCACCACCTCCTCATCAATGGCAAGGGCTAAACTCAACACAAGGCCCAATCTCATTTCTTTGCTGGACCATTTGGGTAATTGGGGAAGAAGTCTGGTACCCTCTCACGCACATGATCAATATTAACTCATCCCAACTCCAGATCTGCCCCTCTTCCTCATTCCCCAGCTTCTTCTGTCCCCAGCCAAGCATCATTTCCAACGAGCAGCACTTGCCGGGCAACCAAGATCCAGGACAAACCTGGTCCTTTTCCAACCCTAAGCCCCAGRGCCCCTTCCTGGTGGCTCCCGTTAGCAGCAGGTCGATCACAGAAAGGGTTATTATTAAAACATCCCTTTCTCCATTGTCTGGGGCTCTTCCACAGCTCTGAGCCACACAAAAGCTGCTGGCTGCAAGAATGACAGCGCTAGGTGAAAAGCTCTCTCCGTTCCACTGTGTGATGGGTCGTGCGTCCRGCAGGACCGGCACTTCAATAGCAACGCAGAGAATTTTTAAAGGCATTTGTTTATCGCGGCCATATGCCACATTTGATTGCCTGAAAAGCCCAGGAGGGCACCTAAACACAATATCTCCCAGAGAGTGACAGTCAGGGCAGTCATCACTTGGTATTAAACAGATACCTTCAATACAGATGGAAAAGACTACAAAAGAAGCATTAAAACAGCAGTTATATCCCTTTCTTACCCCTGGTGCCTGTTTCAACTTCTCAGCCTGTCATTAAGGGCTGCCACAGGGGACCGTATCACAAACAAGCAGCATGAACAAACACAGCCAGAGAGCAGCTCCTGCTCCCCCGGCACGCTGCCGGCGAGAAAAGCCTCCACAGCAGCACAGGGCAATGGGGTACAGCTACCAGCACCCCTGCATCAGTCAGAGACCTCCCTTTTCCCCTAAAGGTGATGATAAAACATGGGGAAGGTGGTTTCTCAGTGCAAAAGAGGAAGAGCATTATTGTAAGTTTGCTTTTGGATTTCTCGTACAGTTCTGCAAACGCATCGGTTCCCAGTTGTTCATGCTGGGAAAGACATCATGACGGTCTCACCTTCCATGGGCTTGCTTCCAACCATGGCTTTTAAAACTGGTAGAAATTTTTTAAACCCCATCCTGCCTCTTGAGAAGGCTGTCCACCCACCCCACCCCAACTTGTTGGTATTGTTTTCCAAGAGAAACCAAAGACAGAAAAATGATTTTACACTAAGTTTGAGGTTTTTCCCTCCTCCTTTGCTGCTTGGATGGAGAGGCAAACCCCAGAAAATTCAGAACCATCCAAATAAAAAACCATATTCCTCATATGAACACTCTGGGATGGTTTAAAGTGATGAAAAATTCTTCCTGTTCAAAACCTGCAGACTGTCAAAACTCCTCACGGAGCCATTTTGACAAGCTCAAACTATAAACCCTGTAAGGTGTGCTGTCCATTAATATTCTCGGATGATTCCTTCCTCTATTTGATGGTCACCAAATACAAACATCAGTTCTTCCAGACATTCTCATGTCTTGTAATGAACAAAAAAGTAAGGAAGTCAGAAAAATAATCTGAATATCCAAGATCTTGCAAACGAGCACTCAGTCTACCTATAACTAGATTGCCTGAGTTCATCATCCTCCTTGACAACTCTGTACAGGTAAACAAAATGTATTTTTATTYGGTTTTGCACAACCAATTTTGCACACAGAGCTTATGAGGGCATCTCCCCCTCCAGCTTTCAGCATTACGCAACTAGGCTTGTCCAACCAAAATGGACAGGGTACTAATATCTGTGCAGTACAGTCGCAGGGATCCCCCATAGGGATCTTCATACCCAGGCTGGCTGGGTAAGGAAATATCAGTAACATCCATCAAGATCCACCAGCTAATCTGATCCCACAAGTGCTCCTGGAAGGAGCCCACGGGGCCCACTTTGTGCACAGCCCTGTTATATCACCTGGAAATATTTATGGAGAAGAACAGCACTTTTTCCATATGCCGTGAGGTACTGTGAAGATCCATGCTTTGCACTCATAAGTATTTTTAGTCAGTGTGTATGTCTGCAAGATGGACCAGAAGTACCACTTGTCCTTCCTTACCCAATGGCGTGTGCTTCACAGTGAGATTTGGTTGACAGCGTTAGACAACGGCATAGATCAGCAAGGCTCTGCACTCCTGTGAAACTACATCAATAAACGTACAGCCAAGACAAGGTAGTGCAGGGACAGAAATATATATGATTAGATTCCCATTGGCTTGAAAGTTTCCCCGCACAGTCTGCCTCTGGGCTGCATCTTCCCAGCTAAGTTGAAGGAACAGATATATACTCTGTCAGGGCTTTGATGTATTAAAAAAGGGAGGTGTCTGAGTCCACCCTAATCCTCTTCACGTGGCTCATTTTTAACCAGGCTCTCTCATAGGAGCCATCCCAAGGACACCTCCTCCAGCTGAGTAGGGGGATTGGCATGTCCGCAATGCACTGACAACTGAAAAGTGAGGGAACTGTGCAGAAAAAGGCCTTTTTCTCTCTCTCCTCTCCCAAACATTGAACATGACTGACTGCTGCCGCTGTGGCTCCAATCCCACTGTGCAGATACCAGTCCCTGTGCTAGCTGGGGAGAGCCACTGCCTGGATGCTGTGGGAACAAATGGAAATTTCTTCTGGAAGAGAAAGGCATAAATAAAACCGATAAAAAGTTTTAGGACTCATGGAACGTGCATAATGCGCTTTATCAGAGATATTGGCTCCTACGCTTAAACACTGCCAGTGGCTGCCAGGGAAAGAAAAATAAAAGGTCTCTTATAAAATTATTACCCTGTCACTTAAGTCAACAGCAGTGATACCATGATAGAAGCCAGCAGTTATGTCACATTGTTTTATCACTATAATTACATCAAGAACACAGTAACTGTCTGTGAGAGATAAGATGAGGGAAGCAGCTCTTCTGAAGCTTCCTGTTCACAGCACTGGGATTTGCAGACTGGTTTGGGGTTTGGACATTACATTCAATTACTGTCCTTGAGCTCTGAAGAGCCACGTCACCGAAGAAATACAACCACAGGGCACCTCCGACTCCTCCTGCTGCAGGTGGGTTTGTAGGAGTTATCAAAGTCAGTCCTTAGAATCACAAAGGACCAAATTAATGGAAATTGGCCTCTGGAGGCTCCCTGGGCTTCACAGGCAGCCCAGACTCCTAAATGTCCACAGCAGGGTGGCAGGAACACTCCCACAAGGTGGTGGAGAGGAGCATGTAGCCACATTTGCTGAGCAGGAATCGACCTTTCCCCAGGCAGAAGAGATATATACCTGGGACTACACCCATTTTGTAGGCCAAGAAAGGACTTGGCATGAAAGAGAAAAGCAATTCTRTGCAGCTCTTAGAGTCACAGGGAAAGGCACTGAAAGCTGTTCTCCTGACCCCAAAATGACCTGCAGTCCTGTATCTCACACACATGCACCCAAACCCCTCTTAAACCGCACCATACGGATGCAAACTGGCATAATCCCTGCGGACCCCACTAACTCCCCAAACAACCTGAAATCCTCCAAATGCTTCCTTCAAGTGGGTAAATCCCTAATGCATGATGAGGTTGTCACTATTTGCTGTTTTCTCATCCCATCTTTCCCCTTTGTTTGGGAATTCACTGCAATGAAGCTCCTTCAGAAATATAGCAAGCTCCCTGCTCCTATATCATGCTGACAACTCATCTGTTTTTATCCCTCTTTCTCGTGGATCCCTCTATTTATTGTAAATTGTTCTGAGGCACCACAGCATACAGCATGCTGTACAATGGAGCCTGGAAAGCTGCAGTTGCTACAGCTTTTAGTTGTCAAGTGAGACTGTGAAAACAAATAGTAAAAATGAGTTTCAGAGAGTAAGTAGTTGTTTGGGGTTTTTTTAAATAGCAAAAGACAAGCTAGATCACAGACTATTGTAAAAAGAGAGAAGCTGCCAGACTGGCCGAAAACCTGTTTTTCTACCACCCCTCTTACTCAGAAATTCATTGAATCACACAGTTATTAGGCCTTTCCACACTTGGACAAACAGGATTCAGGCAACGAGTACATACAAGACTCTCCTCCTGCATTCCGATCAGCAAGTGTGTTTGATTGCAATTTGTTGTCCTCTGCTTATAGCAAGGAAAAAAAATCTCACAACAGTATTACCTTTTTCATCCCAGAGTCTCTGCTTTTCCGGCTTGGGTGGAACTTGCCCTGCAGAGTCCAACACACAGATACCGACACCCTCAGCAGGAGCGCTGACGGGAGGGATGGTCATCAGCATGGTGGGCATGTGCCTGGGAGGACTAGGGTGACACCTAACTCATAGAATATTTTCAGTTGGAAGGGACCTACAGTGATCATCTAGTCCAGTATCCTACAGAAGATGCTGTCCACCTTTCAGTAATTGATTAGTATTATTCTAGACTGCAGAAAAGTCCCAAGGGAACCTCAGTGCTGTGGAAGATGAATGCAGGGACCATCTTCTCCACCAGACATAACACAGAGGAAGACGGTGCTGGGGAAAACAAACCTGTTTACTGTTGTATTCGGTTTGCACGGCAAGGTTTTGGTAGCAGGGGGAGCTACAGGGGTGGCTTCTGTGAGAAGCTGTTAGAAGCTTCCCCTATGTCTGACAGAGCCAATGCCAGCCAGCTCCAGGACGGACCTGCTGCTCTCCAAGGCCAAGCCCACCAGCAACGGCAGTAGCGCCTCTGGGATAACATATTTAAGAAGGGGAAAAAAAAAAAAAACATGCACAACAGCAATTGCAGACGGAGAGAAGAGTAAGAATTTGTGAGAGAAACAACTCTGCCGACACCAAGGTCAGTGAAGAAGGAGGGGGAGGAGGAGCTCCAGGCGCCAGAGCAGAGATTCCCCTGCAGCCCATGGTGAAGGCCATGGTGAGGCAGGCTGTCCCCCTCAGCCCATGGAGGTCCATGGTGGAGCAGATATCCACCTGCAGCCCGTGGAGGACCCCACACCGGAGCAGGTGGATGCCTGAAGGAGGCTGTGACCCTGTGGGAAGACTGCACTGGAGCAGGCTCCTGGCAGGACTTGTGACCCCGTGGGGGACCCACACTGGAGCAGTCCGTTCAGGAAGGACTGCACCCCGTGGAACGGACCCAACGCTGGAGCAGTTTGTGAAGAACTGCAGCCCGTGGGGAAGACTCACACTGGAGCAGTTCATGGAGGACTGTCTCCTGTGGGAGGGACCCCACGCTGGAGCAGGGGCAGAGTGTGAGGAGTCCTCCCCCTGAGGAGGAAGGAGCGGCAGAGACAATGAGTGATGAACTGACCACAACCCCCATTCCCCATCTTCCTGTGCTGCTGCGGGGGGAGGAGGTGGAGAAAATCGGGAGTGAAGTTAAGCCCAGGAAGAAGGGAGGGGTGGGGGGGAAGGTGTTTTAAGATTTAGTTTTTATTTCTCATTACCCTACTCTGATTTGATTGGCAATAAATTAAACTAATTTCCCCAAGTCAAGTCTGTTTTGCCCATGACGGTAATTGGTGAATGATCTCTCCCTGTCCTTATCTCAACCCACGAGCCTTTCGTCATATTTTCTCTCCCCTGTCCAGCTGAGGAGCAGAGTGATAAAGCGGCTTTGGTGGGCACCTGGCATCCAGCCAGGGTCAACCCACCACAACTGTTTACCACCCTTTCTGCAGAAGTTTGAAATAAAATATCCTCTCGTCTGAAGTCAAGAGCAACAGTGCTGTTAAGGATGATCYGTCATGCCACAGAACTTTATCACAGTAATTACATCAGGAACAAGTTTACCTTTTGAAAAAAGAAGAAAGATTACAAAAAGCAATCCACCAAAACAGCAGCAGTGTCACAGCTGAGAGATATGCAGAGAAATGCATTACATGGGAGCAGTTGAGAATGAATTCAACATGGAAAGGGCTACATGTTGCTAGAGTGTGTTTAGAGCACTGGTGAACATGTCTGCTTACAAGCATGCAATCAATGCTTCTGCAAGCACAAGATTTCCATTTGCATCCACACATGCACTTTTGCTAATTACGCAAATGGATTTCCAGAGGGCCTTCAGAAAAATACAGAAGCACCCAGAGATTTTTTCCAGATTCCCAAAGAAATTAGCCTAATCAAAATCCCCAACAGCTAAACAGGCTGGAACTGTCATGCATCAAGAAAGGATTGCATTTGCATGCCCCTTGACATCTCAGATTAACAGCACAACCATCAGACTGGATGCTTGACCTGTCAGCAGCTCAGGGAAGGGACCTCTGTGGTTTTAAAGCCTTGTGCAAGCACATGGGGGATGCTGAACTGGGATCTTGTATTAAGCCTGTTCCCAGTATGGCAGGAACAGACACCAGTGAGACAACATGCTTTCTTGCCTGCAGAGCAAGGGTCATGCGTCACTGAAACAAAATTATCTTTTTTTTTTTTTTTTTCCTCTTTCTCTTTGACTCGGCAAATTCTTGAGGGAGAGCATCATACAGGCCTTCTGAGATAAAATGAAGGTCATTACAGCCAACCCAGTGGTAAGCTCCCAGCAGCAGTATCATTTAAGGCTATTTCCTCTGCCCTGGAGTCACCCTGGTGTCTTGCTCATCACAGAAACCTCCCCTGCTCACCTTGTGTGACCCACCAGGCATGTGCTGAAGGTGGCATATGTGGGAGAGAGATTTGGAGGGAATGGATAGCAGGGAAAACCACATGGATCATGATGATCTGAAGGAGACGTAGAGCAGGGAATGCAGAAGGAAGGAACATTCAAGGCAGCACAGCTTACTACAGGCTGATGCAGGCACTAAGGCTTTCTGCTTGGCAAAGTCAGGCTCTGCAAAACTGCTGCACACAGCGAAGTGCTTGACAAACCTGGGTATTTCCACACTGCTTTCACCAAGACCTAGCTCGGTGTGTCTTAGGAGGTCATCAAGCACAACTGAGCAAGAGCAGGATGAGAGAGCATGAATCAGTGTCCTCACAAGGAGTTACCCATTCATACAGGTCATGAGTTTGACAGCCATTTGCAGTGCATGCTCTGCAGCTGTGCCCTCACCTTCCTTGGACAGGAAACACAAAAGGAAGACCTGAATGAAACAGGCTATGGGCTTTTCTAAGGCCTGGAACAAATTACCAAACAGCCTATAACAAATCATCAGCCCAGTAATAAAGATTCCCCTCTCTTCTCTATGCCAGACCCTGATCTCACTCTAAGCAACTCCAAACAGCACACATCAGTTAGCAGACTCCAGTCTCACCTGCTGGCTGCTGTGATGCTGGATCCTTTCCAGCAATAGCTCCAGGCAATAGCACAATACAGAGAAAACACCCATTGCTGGGGAAATTGTCCTATTATTATGACAGAAGGGTTCACTCATAGCCTTCCGGCTTGATATTTCCATGGTATTGCTAAACGCTGGTCAACCAAGGATTTCCATCCCCTCCATATTCAGTGCCYAGGAAAGCTCCCTGCCATGGGATACACCCTAATCAGAGCTACAAAGGCCCAGCCCCTCTGATMTTCAAGGCACTTTATCTCAGTGCCTAAACAGAGCTCAGGGTGTGCAGACACAGACATTAGCTTTTGCAAGCTGCAGCTGGAGGAAGGCACAAAACCATGGAGTTCATGCACAAGAAGAAATGTCATTAAACTGAAAGTAGAGCCAGAGCCCAGTTTGCCCAGGAAAAGAGCCCAGCGGCCAATTCATCCCCTCACTGGGAAGTTTTTGTTCATGCTGTTCCAGGCAACACTTTAAAGGTTATGAGAAAGCCCTTCAAAGGTGCTATAATTAGTGGCAATAACTTTTAAGCACCCAAAGAAGCTGCTAGAGAAACAGGCAGACTAGGAATGGAATCAGGACAGGYAGGGGGAAAGTTTTAGGAAAACATTGCAAAGGATAAACACTTTAGTTCTATTGTTGTCCACTCCTGTTTTAAAAATCATCAACAGAGCAAGAACAAAAAAAGCATTTTGCATGCGTGTGTTTGCAGAGGGTGGGGAGCGTAGGAAGTCACCTCTCCAGCAGGATAGCTGCATTATTTATTTATTAAATACATGGTAGACTGAGGTAGGATTTATGATACAAGATGCCAAGTAAGTTGGGAATGTAAACAACTAACCAGCTTTCAAAGTATTTAAAAAAAAAAACCCCTCCCTAATAACAATAAAATGCAGATGAGAAACCAATTCTCTAGTAAGCAAGCTTCAGTTATGAGACCCTGCCCCAAAATGTCTTGAGATATGGTGTGGGTAGTTCCCCCCACCTCCGTCAGCAGACCACTGCTGCAGTTGYGGCTGGGGTTCAGGTTAGGGCTGGAGCTCTCCCAAAATCCCACCGCACCCTGAGAGCCAGAACAAGGCCTGGTGTCAGGATGGAGTTTTATCCCTGTGCTTGTATTTCACAGCCAAACGTACACCAGTGTTGCTAAGGTCCCACCACTTCCAGAACAGGGCTGTTAAAGCACTGGGCAGGTACTGCTTGCTGGGGCAGAGGGGAGAGCAAATTCTCCACAGAGTTTTTTTGAGAGGCAAGAGGAGAGCTGGCTTACCCAGCCACCACACGTGTTTTTAAAGCCATCGGTGCGTTCACCCTAGCATTCTGATGGGTGAACACTAAAGGGACAGACACACCAGGGTTGCACCTGCCACAAGAATGGTTTCTGCTTCCCCCCCAGATCAGATCCTGTCTAACACAGCAGAGACCAGGTTGCAGCCTAAGTTACAGCTAGCTCCAGGAGAGCAGCATCCCTGTTCTGTCTGCACCTGGCTGTGAAGAMAAATTCAAAGCCTATGAAGTCTTTCTGGTCTTCAGTGCTTTACAGCTCAAGCACTTAGCTTCTATAGTCCACTGAGCTTGTAAAAACAACTCACATCCCCCATAACAACATCACTTGGACTAACCAACACCGTCCTGACAGCCTCTGGTCAGGGCCCAGACAGGCTGACAAGATGCTTCCCGTGCACATCCTCTGACAAAAACAGAAGCTCTCAATACCCAGGGCTTTCAAGCCAATACTTTCACTCAGGCTTTAATCTCCAAAATCAATTAAAAGCAAAGCGAATAAACCCAAGAGATCCTCTCCCCTGGGTTTCTTTCAGCTTCACAGGCAGGAGAAAAATTATCCTTCATAATATCACATTAAAAGCACGTACTGCAGATGGCTGTCAGTCATTAAGTGCAGTTTTGCAATTCCACCTATCGCTCCATGAACCAGGATGATTTGTGCATACTCAATGCATGAGTAACATACTGGAGCATTCTGCATCCCTTATGAAAAGCCATTATAGATAAAACAGCCAGATTCCTGATAAGGCTTCAAAAGTCCTGGGAGTGTATTRCCTTCAAAAACATTGCTAGTCCCTTCCTGAGATAAGTCCCACTCGAACTTGACTCACACCCAAGCTCAGTCAAGCTCACTTTCACACTCCAGAGCTCTGCTTCTTATTGCTGTGACTAAACACGTCATCTTGTCTGCAAAGCAAGGATGTATGAAGAGGGAAGAGGTAGAACCCAGCTCTTACAGGAAAATGCCTCTTTAGTCACAAACCAAGCAGACTTTTGTGATTGCCAAAGGTCAAGGCACAAGTTGTCAGACCCGGTGGGTTTTTACATGACACTAAGCTGAGTCATAATGGAAATTTTAACTCAAGTCTTCACCTTTTGGTACTGCCAGGTGTCACCTCCTGGGTAGTTTGCATGCAGCACTGCAAGACAGCAGTGTTGAGTCATCCCATTCATTGTATATCATGCTGTGACCAGTCTGCTGAAATTACTTGTACGGATGTGTGTCCGATTRGTTTGTGAGTCACCATTCACAGATAGCTGCTAGCCTCAACTACAACAGAATATGGGTCCACCTCTCCTCTGAAAAGTTAGTGCCTATTTCTTGCTGCGAGTGAATGGTCAACTAAGCCATACTGCATGCCAAGGACTGGAGGAGAGAGGAGTGTAACCCATGAAGGTTGATAGCAAGACTTGTATTTCATTGGCACGTTTTATAAGAAAGGATCATTCTTCAATAATGTTTGAGATATCTGATGATTTTGTGAAAGGAGACACTAGGACTTCATAAACACTGCCACAGTAACACAACTCCCATGCTCCTTAACACATCCATAACACATTTCTGAGCATTCCCTTCAACTAGAGCTGCAGAGACACCAGCCTGTTAATTATACTAAGATAAAGGGGAAATTTGGCAATTAAACTGCCATTTTTTGCATATGTCCCTGGTAGGCTTTTGATAACAATGTCTGCTGCCTCAAGGCAACATTCCCCCCCCCCAAGGTTTCCTGGAGACCTGCTGCTATGACTAAGCCTTCCATCACTGCCGTGTAATCATGGGCTCACACCAGGAGGTAAAGCTGCTCAGACTGTGGCAGCCATTGTAACTTGAACTTTCCTCGCAGAACATCTTAGGATGAGTTTCTCTAGCTGCTGAAAGCTCGGCAAAGCAGCTTTTAATGACTCTGCCAGCAGGAGCTGGTGGAATTTTTTGCCCCTTCACCTAAGGGAGGTGAATCTCAAGGACCTGTATTTGTGTGTTGGCTCTGGTGGTTACTAAGGTTTGATAACTAGAAAAGGAGAGGAGATGGAAAAGAGCAAAGCTGGTAATTTCAGTCTGCTCACATGCACACCAAGCCTCCCTGAGCACGCACAAACCTGCAGGTAAGTGTACAGCACATGCTGATTCCACTTCTTGCCAGTCTATCCCTATTCAAGTGAAGTCAGAGGCCATCAGGGTGACCCGAGTACAGTATTTAAGTACTGCTGTACTTTTGCCAGCAAAGAGCAGCCAAGCACTGAGGACAATATGGGAGTAGAAAGAACAAAAGACACAATACGGAGTATTTTGCTACCACATTTCGTCTTCTGGTTCAACAATTGCTGCAGCACAGAGGGTTTCATTCTGGATGTTAATAACCCTTGTGAAGCAGCTACTGTGTGCCACCGGTAATGACGAGACACAGCAAAAAACCGCACCCCATTCCTAGTCCCTAGCACGTGCTTCCCAGTAAAAGAAGGTAAACTCTGAACTGAGGCAACAGGACATCAGTGAAATCTAAGCCAAAGAACAGGTTAAACCTCTCCACATCCCAATGACGCTAAAGACCTGTTGACTGTGTAATCCTACAAAAGGTTTGATAGTAAAAGCATAAACGGCATGGCTTGTTCCACCAGCCCAGCAAAGCAAAAAGAGCTGTTTCTTGGTTTGTTACCTCCACCCAAGTGCCAGCCTTTACCAATAGCCCAGAGACAAGTGAAAGATTCCTTCCATGATTACTGCAGAGTATTCCCCCAAACTGGCCCTCATCACTAGGGCAGCCATGGCTTTGAGGGCAGGAACCGAGACAGATTCTTGGTTGGAGCCATTAAGTAATGACACACAGAGGACAGTTCAAGGAAAAGGACAGTGTTCAAGGGAAACATATTTTATTTAACTTCTCGAATAGAGTAGTACTCAGAGTTTAAACGGTGGGCAAACACATTGTCTTACCTCGAACATTATTTAAGTATTTAGCTAGTTTCATCCCTTGCCTGCCTGTGGAAGATTGACTTTTCTTCTACTTAGCTGAATTAAAGGGCTTCTGCTCTTCCTCCTGCCCTCCAACTCCTCACCAAGAAAACAAGCTGTTTTCTGAAGAGCCTGTATCTTCTGTTGGTCTCACCTGAATCAATTCTGAAGTTTGAAACTTCTTCTTCTTCCATCAAATCTGACCTCAGAGACAAGTGGTAAATTGGGGTTGAGGAGAATGGAAGGAAAACATGCTTAATTAAATGAACTTAGAAACATTAACCATCATGATCAGGAGGTGGATTTATTCTTTTCTAAAGATCAGGAGAAAGAGGATGGAGGAAGTGAAAGAAGAGATAAAGGCCTTTGGTTATTGCACAAAGTGGCCATCAAGATGCCCGAYTAAATTTTCGTTATATCCTGATAGTCACTATAAAAGGAGAGGGCAATTCACCATCTCAGAATAATGAGGAAAAACACTCAATTTGAATTGTCCATAAATACCCTGTACTTCGAGGCTTTGCACTGCTCAACGTTTAAATGGCACTTTAAAAAGAAAATAAAGACATGAAGGAGAAGGGAAGCTGTACCCTTAGGGGTAAATACAGCACACCTCGGGAAAAGCAGGAAAACAAAGATCTTCGTATCGATTCAACTTCGTGTAAGCATTTGCCCTATTCAAGAACTAATTAGCAATGTAAAAAATAACGTTTCTTACTGTTGGGAYGGCTGTACAAGGTGGTTTGTTACAAGCAGCCTTTGCTACGGTGAAATTCGACTACATTACAGTCTGACAAGCACATGCCTCATCTATAACCTTCGTTAGTGCTACACAGGCTGCTGCTTCCACCAGTGCTAGACATCTCTGTGCTCGCTCTAACGCAGTGGCCCTGGAAAGCCCCCTGCCGCCATCAGGGGTCTGCTGTACAAAGAACTGTACAAATAYTCAATAAGAAATACTCCTTGTTCCACGAGCAACGAGCCAAACGGGCAAGACAGACAAAGGCAGGAGGAAAAGTATCATGATCCCTATTTTTTGTACCAGAAGCTGAGCCACAGAGAGGTGAGTGTGTACTTAGAGTAGTCTGCTGTGCCAGTGATATAATCAACATAATCAACATGCCTTTCTTGTTTACCTAGACATRCTAGGAAGTCCTGATGCCTTTGTGATTCCCGGTGCTAACTGCACAGGCTCCCAGCCTTGTATTTGTTCAGATTTGACAACAAGCAGCAAACCCAGCCCCTCCTGTCTCATTTAAGGACACGGGGTGTTCCTTGGCACTTGTAGGATGCCCTTCTATAAATCAGGCTCTAGCTGGCTTGTGTGGTGCAGACAGGCTCTTTGGCCATGACTTGAAATGGGGCCAAGTCATCAGACTTAAAAGGGATGAAAAGTAGTAGACATTATTCTTGCTATATCTCCCCACAACTTTCCCTTTTATTATATTTGCACCAAGCAGTTCTCCCTCAGCCTGACCCAGTACCAGCAAATGCTGGAAAAAAGTCTGAGCTGCAGAATCCATGTTAGAAAACAAACCAGACACTGGAGTCACTTTAACACATGCTTCCCACTAACTCCTCCTTCCTCTCCCATATCACACACATTGTCCAAGGGAAAGTAAAATGGATCCCTCGAGATCTCAGAGATACACTTCCCCCTTGGAAAAGAAGGGAATTGTTCAATACGGTTCAGCCCAGGATATAGGAACCAGCCCTCCTGCTCTACCTAGCCCTCCCTCCACAGTCTCCAACCACATCAATAGCTTCATTCTCCTGGGAATACCCAGGACAGCTGATAGGTCTAATAATATCAGTCTCACCTTTCTTGCAATTACTGGAGGAGCCAGGGGCTCTTATCAAACTTTCCTCTGCCTTATCACCTCCTCACTCCTTCCCTCTTGCTTCTGACATCCTCTCCTGTAGGTGTTTCTCTGTCAGCTTTGCACAGCCAGATACTTTACAGACCTAATAAGAGCAGACAAACAACGTCTGTGTCTGAATGATTAGCTGATAATCACAGACATGGTCTTTGCCAAGTTTTTTGAACACGGAAGCCCAGTTCAGCCTTCCTTCACCCCAGCATCCCACTGCCAAAGCCCACAAATCACGTCAGTGTAAGGAACGGGTGAAAAACAAAATCCAGCTCATATTGTTTGCCATCAAATGGCTGCTAAATAATGCAAAGAAATGAAAACAATTTGGTTTGGATGATTGATTGTAGGGAAAGTGCTCATACCTCCAAAGCGTGGCACTTCTAATCACATCTTTGTTTCATTTGTCAGCGAAGAAATTAAGTTCCTCTTCTGGCACAGAGCCTGTGCTGTCCTATTAGCTACGTTTGGCACACTGTGTTGCTTTGCAGCAGTTTCTTGCCCCACTTCGACTCTTCACCTTGCCCCCACCAGAGCTGCCAAGTAGTGACCGCCTGGGACATGAGGTTTGGCTCCAGTTAGCAGACTATAGTGGCTCAGTTCTTCCCCAAGGCAGTTCTCCCAGCTGCTTGCATTAAMCCCAAATGACACTCACTCCAATCAGCACAAAGTGTTTGCAGCCTTGGAACAGTCAAGAGGACACCCAGCACCTGAGGATTTGCAGTCCCCTTCAAGAAGGTCTTCCCAAACTTGGATTTCCCTCCTTTACCTTGGTGCAATTACGCAATTATAAACAGAGATGTGACCTTCAGATCTTAAAAGGAATATCAGTAACTGCCTCACGCATGAAAAAACACAGGGATGAAAGAGGTACATTTGTGTCAATAAAGAGCAGAACAGAGTCCCACTGGCATAAAAATACTTCTCTTCCCCTCAGCTCCTAAAATCCAGCAACAAAAGGAATCTCCTAGTCCTGGAATCTGCTATAGAGTACTTCTCGATAATCCTTTGAATTAATTTAGCAAGCTCCATTTTAAAAACAAGTTCCGATTTCTGCCCCCAGCATTCCCATTATGAAAGGCTGTTTCAGAATATCGCTGTTCTGACAGTTTGAAACTTTCTTTCATTTTCCTGCCTAATTTATGCCTAGCCAGTTTTATACTCATGTTGTTACACCAGTGCTGTTCTTTAGTTTAAAGAGTTCCGTTTCCTCCTGATGTTTGCTCCACAATGATATATTAACAGAGCTGTCACATAAGGCATGTTTAACCTAGTTTTACCATTAAAAGATAAAGACTTTATCTAATTATAGATGGATTTTTAACTCCTCAAGGAAGAGGCTGTGTTTTTACATTGTGCTTAATTATAGATGTGTATGGCAGAAAGGCATTTCATGGGATCATCAGAGGCAGGATCAAATATACTTAAATAACTATTTGTCCTAACAGTTTTTTGTCTAGCCCTAAAATTCACTAAGAAAGGGGATGCCACGTCTTTCCTAGACAGCCTGCTTCAGTGTTTTACCCCTCTAGGGATTAGAAGGGTTTTYGTAATAAACATCTTAAATCATCTTCATTATGAATTTGAGTATTTTCTTTTTCTTACACCAGTGACCATGGAAAACAGCTCATTACCAGCCTTTTTATAAGTACTATTTATGTGTAGGAAGACTTACTGCATTCCATTTCCATCATTTCTCTCCTAAAATGAACAAAGGCAGTACCTTCAATCTTTGTTCATAGGACTTGTTTGCCTAACCTCTTATCATTCACTTGTTTTGTTTTTTTTTGCCCTGGACTCTCCCTCCAAATTTCTTAATTTTGTGAGACAAAGTTTCACATCAGTTCTGGACGCCCACACTTGGCTGAAGCTCTGCCAGCCCCAAGCAGGTTGTAATAATTGCCTCGCATATCTGGCAAAGAGCACTGTTGTTAATACAGTATTAGATACAACGAGATGTTTTGTAGCAGTGTTGCGGGGTTGATTCATATTCTACTTGTGAACCAGCACAACCCTGGTCCTCTCCTGCTGTACTGCTGCCTCATCGCATATTCCCTGTTTTGTGTTTGTGTATTCTGCTTTGCCTGCCTAAGAGGAGTGCTTTGCACTTGTCTTAATTTCATCTCTTTTGCTTTCAGGCAAGATCTCTCATTTGTAAAGATTTTTGTAAATGCTGAGCCTCTCTAGCAGACTCCCATATTTACCTGCCACAATGACAGGCAGTGTTTAAGACCTCCAGACAAGGTTATGATGTACCCGCTACAGAAGTGCACTGCCCTCCAGCACAGCTCAGCCAGGATACGGACGCAATCTCCACACCTAGTTACGTTGCTCTTCCAACTATTATTCAGGTAAAGTTCTCATAGTCTTGGTTTTTAGAGACTAATTCCCCCAAAAGGGATCACATACCTTCTCCTGAGCAATCTTCTATCACAGCATCGTCTAATGACATTGCACAAGATCTGCCTTTCAGATCTCTTCTACAATGACCTAAACCTTCCGATCCACCACATGACGCTTCCTCCCTACTCTATGACCCTACTCACCCCTGCCAACACCCTAAAATCAGCCACAACCTTGAGGCGGGACCTCCACTTTCCTTGAAGCAGCCACATGACACTATCCAAAGCTGGAATACACTAACATAAAATTTGACACAGGTTTCTTTTAAGGACAGATTAAATAAGAAAAACTTACCTTCTAGTCATTGTGTCCCTGCAGCACAAGGTCCTCTTCTGCTCTGCTTTCAAGCAGCCTTCAGTAGCTCTCTAGACCTGAGTGTCCTCCTTCCCACCTCCACAAATGCTGGCCAGGGCATCACAAAGCTCTTGGGAGTCTCCCAGTCTGCACTGTCCCTGGTTGAGTATGCTCAAGAACCAGGTCTCCAAAAAACACCTCTGTAACAGAAGGCAATCTGAGAGAAAGAGCCCTGTGCCCCAGCCAGTGCCTTTTAGCTGAACAAATCCTCTTTGTGATCCCAGTGGTCRGGGAACAAGCAAACTAAATGATTTCACCACCCACCACCAAACCACTTTTGTTTGTTCTCCCCTCCCCACCACCTCACAGCTCAATTTTGGGGCCTTTAAAGCTGGTGGGTTGTGAAGAGGAAAGCCTTCTAATTTACATTTCCCTGAAGGACATGGCACTGTCCTGACATGCTTTCACCTGAGGATTTCAAAGCACATCCCAGGACTGTTACCTCCCTTGGCACTGCACTGAGGTATGGGTGCAGTACGGCCCRTGTACGAAGCATGGAGAGGTTTCTTCAAGTCATTCCTTTTGGAGGCGACGAGACCAACAGAAAGCTGCTGAGTGCCTAGCTTACAAAGGACACTAAACTCAGAACCAGAACTAGCCTGACAGCAGGTTTAAAGTGGAACATAATACAGGTTAAGACTTCGACTTGGCTTGTCAGTCCTCTTGGGGATGGCTGTGTCTGCTCAGGTAGCGGGGGAGTTAGAGGCTGGGCAATTGCATTCTTGTACCCCTTGGAGAGGCCTTCACTGCACAATGAGATCCTTCCCTAGAGGCTGTCAGCTGGTTATCAACCAAATGATAAAAAAAAAAAAAATCTTAGGGCAGCCTGGTGCTGGTGCTCATGTGCCTGTAACAAGGGAGAGCAAGCAGTGTTTCAGCAGAAGCATTGGGCTAAATGGAGCAAAATGAAATCAGGTAGCGCTGCTGCTCCTTGTAAGAGAGTGATCCTTCAGGATTTGGCTGGAAAGCTGCTCCAAACCGCTGTCGTGGGCAGAATGCTGATTCCAAGCCCAGCTCTCTCACCCGTCAGCGTTTTCCAAATGGCATTTTCTTGTGCTTGCTCAAGCACGGAGTAAGCCTTCCTCCTTTCCCCCCGGTGCTGCCTGCTCTTGTTCTCACGTCTGCTCCCCATTCACGCTAACGTAGGGCAGGATCTTTCCTGCTTGCCAGAGGTGTGAAGCCAATGTAAATTACTTTCCCTTTTGCATTGAGGGAAAGTCTTATTATCAACCTGTCAGATCTAGACAGCTGCCAAGATGCTTTATAAGAAGAATTAAATCAGGCTCAATCTCAACAGATAGATTCTTGTCCCTCTTTGGGGGCCCCATGCAGGGCTCTGGCCTTTGCCAGCAGCAGCAATGTAGATCAGCAGGGTTTTTTTTCTCTCTCAGCTGAGCTTTATCAGTCAAAGCCAAGCATGTGGGGGAGACTGCGGCAGCATAAAACAGTCCACTATCATCAAACAGTAGGTCATAAGAAAATTGTTTCCCAGGATTTTAGCCACAGACATTTCACAACGAACTGACAGAGGAATTACTTGGTTTCATCCTTGAAATGCAGCCCTCTCCAATATTAGAAATTGGTGGTCAGTAGAGACCAGCATGGCCCCCAAAGCAGTTGACATGCCAGAAGAGACAGTACCCCTCACAGATAAAAGAAATGAAGAGGGAATTTTGCATGACAGAACAAGATTATCTGCTTTGCAATCAAGCCAAGACGCTGAAAGGAAACACATTTTCCCCTCTCTGGCTTGGTAGGTTCCCTCCACACATCATGGACTCCACTTTAAAGTGGAAGTGGTAGTTCTGGCACTGCTGTGGCAGTGGTCAGGTAAGTTATAACCATTGTTTCTGTGGGATGCTCATTTGCTCAGATGACTTCTCCAGCACTGAGTATCATCATCTTTGCTTCTGTTATGAGGCCTGATGAGTTGCCAAGCCACAGTTATGAGGCTGGCATTCAAATCCATAGGAAATTCGGCAACCTCAGGCTCCGTAAGATATGTGCATTTCGTCTTTCTCTACAGGGGTGGAAAAAAAATACTTACAGCACACAAACAAAATTAATAGCTCCTCAGATCCCTTCTCACCTTGTTCCCCCATCCTCCAAAGCCTCTGCAGCCTGCATGCTACCATAAACTAGCTGTGTTCTGGATTTGATTTAATGTGGTGACAAAGCACTTTGCTCTCTGAGTCTGGAGTCCCCCTGGGTATTCTCTGCTCTGCAAGGTTTCACCTATTTTGCATTAGCTTTGACCTAATTCTCAGTGAGGTCATGCTGGTGGATCAAGGGCTGTGCAAGAGCAACTGTACTGCTCTTCCCTTTGAAAGGTTGGCCTGAAATTAGGGTTTAGAAAAGAGGGATAAAGATTCGTAGTCATGCCAACCCCTTCAAGAGAGGCAGGCCCAAGGATGGCAATGTTGGTCTCGCAACCAACAGCAATAGACTCTGCATGATCCCACTCGTTTGGCAGATGGCAGCAGTCACGTTCAGAGGAGCAGAGTGCAGAATTCATGTCCAGATCTTCAACAAGCTCCTACACCAAATCCTAAAGGAAAAGGTTTCCAAATGGGATGCATGAGTTTTTTCAGAAACACCTGGCCAGGACCTAAACCCAGAGGGACAGGAAATGGATCCTGAGCCAGCTGTCACCAAGCATAAAAGAAGAGAAAGGAGCAAAAACTGAAAGGATTTTGTATACTCCATATAGGCAATATTGAGAAGACTGGAGGGGAAAAGAGAGAAGAGTTTAGAAGGTAAAATTACGGTTGTCTTGAAAGCAAGCTGCAATTTTTTGCCATAGATCCTGGAAAGAACCAAAGATGTCAGCAAATCCTCCTCTTCACCCTCTTGATTGATTCAGTCCTGAGAAGGTGGAGATGACAAGCAGGGGACATGTCCCCAGCCATTACTGGTCTGCAGAAGCCAGATACGACCAGCTGAGGTTGCTTGCCAAGGTGCCCCTGGATGACATGGATGCATAGAGAAAGCATGACTTCTGCACACCACAATGGTTCAGACCAGCAAATCCATTTCATGTGATCATCCCTCCTTTCCCTGCTTCTACAGTCATCCCTGGTCACCTCAGCACCTCCTCTTCCCTAGGAGGAACAGCCTCCTCCCTCCTCAGAGCATGAAAACTTTTGAGACAAGAGAAGTGGCAGAAACAGAAACAATACAGACATAACAGTTTTGTTCTCTCAAGACACTCAAATGGCAATTTATAGACAACAGCTTTTCTGATGGGAAGGGAAAGGTGTTATTTGGATACCCTTCTACCCTTGCTGTGTTCCTCACTGCCTTTACAGCAGCAACACTGGCTGCAGCTTTGTGGGGGAAGGTTTTATGAAAGTCAGAAGTGGTGAAGGCAGTGGAAATTAGGAGGTAGCAAGAGTTCCTCCTTCTCTCATCATTTCCATCCCACTCCTATAGTCTACAAACTGAGATATGGTTATGCAGGGTCACAGCTGCATTAGCTAGCTCTAGCACAAATCACAGACACACACACACTCACAATCCCATGGAAACATGCTCCTGGCCTATGCCGATGATTTGTCTCATGCAGAACTGACACATTTTAAGATCTAATTATTATCACAAAGCCCTAAATGTCATGGAGCAGACTCTCAACCTTTGCTCATCAATGCCCAACTGCTCCCACTGATCTCTTCTCTTGGAGCAGCAGTTTGTTAGCTGCGGGAACCGTCTGTCATTTTGAGCTCGGGAACCAACAAACCAGAAGAGGTTCAGCCCAGGATTTGACATCTCCCTGCCAGAGGCTCAGATTTGATGCCCAAATCTGAGTCTGTGACATTCTGTGTATTGCATTCTAGTCCCATGACAGACCGTAGCTCTTGCCAGTGGGTTCATGGCCTAGAAGGTTACAATTTCTGCTGAGGATCAATGGCATTTGAAACGGGATCAGGTAGCTGCACGCAGACAAAAAAAATCCCACCTTCCTTCCTTGTGTTTTGTACATAAATAGCTATTGTCCCATAAGCCCTGATGCCAGGATGCCCTGCCTTGTCTGCAGCAGTGCTCTCGGAAGGAAGCACACTCAGTTTGTCATCGAGAAGGGAAGCCAAGGCATCTTGGATTCCTCCAGAGTTGCTGCTCCCTTCGAGCTGGCTGGATTAGGACTGTCTGTAAAAAGGAACAGTTCGGCTATATTTTTTACAGCTCAAGTCTAATAGGAAGTCTCCTGTTGCCAGTGTGCTCTCAGGAGCCTGCAAGACATCAGCCTCCATGAAAGCTGGCTGGATGCTTCTCCAAAATCAGCCTACACACCTTGGCAGCACAGCCTGTCACTAATCCCTGGAAAACAACCCCCTTTGAGAGCTAAAAATAGATGCTATTTTTTAAAAGAACAAATTAATTACTCCTAAATTTCTGAGTATTAGAACTATTAAGTCTCTACTTTACAGCTGCTCTCAAACTGGCTTTTCACCTTCATTTACCTGTTTCCACACACGTCAATGATGGCAGAGACTGGCATATCCAGACAGTGCCTGCAAATTAAGTGGGCTGTGAACCTTCTCAGGCCACAGATGGAGAAGCACGAAGGTTGTGTGCAGAGACTTGTACCGTCAGTTTGTTGCTCACAGATGAGCAACCCCGGCTGGAACAAAAGCATTCAGCATAACCAAACACCAAGGAATAAGTATTTGGGTATTACAGCAAATCAAATTCAGATCCCTTCCCCTTGTTAAATCTGTCCTTTTCCAGTGGTCATGGGCAGCATTGAGGTCTTCATAGCAGTTTTTAAACACAGCAGAATTTCATGACCTGGAACTCTGGAGAGGAAAGGCAAAATAAAACATAAAATTGCTCTCTCAGCACAACACACTAGTATTACCTAGCAATATGGCTGTTTTGTATTGAATTCTTGTCCATTAAGTGTCTTCCATACTTTTAGCAAAAGCATTCATATTTTCAGAAGTATGGAACTAATTTTCTTCCTCTACTACTTTCAGTTTAGCTTTTGTAGCATAAAAAAGGAATGAGACCTAAAAGCCAGGGATGTTTCCATTGAAATCATTGTGTTTGCCCCAGTGAGAAACCACATTGGATCAACTAATGTTGAGTCTACTAATCACCATGAAAAGAACCTTTTTGTAAGCACCATCTCCATTAGGGTCATGCCAGCTTCCACTGAACTTAAATGAAAAGATATTTGTGATTTCACCAGAAGCTGGATCTGGTCTACAACAAAAACCTCTTCCCATCCAGCTGCAAGAATACAAGTCAAATCTCTGGGACCTTATAATCTCGTTGCAAAATATAATTTTACCTGTTATACATCTTCCCTTACCTTGTGGTGCTTACAGCCCACCCCCCCAAAGATGTCGGCTAGAACAGCTTATACTTGTTTGACATTTCTGAGCTTGGTTGGAGCTCAAAGGGGGGGGGGGGGGGGGGGGGGGATAATTTCTTATTTCAACTTCAGCTCTGGTTCAATTACAGCCTGGGGCAAAAGGTTGATTTCATTTTATCCCAACGGCCTATTTCTTCTTTAATCTGCCCCCCTGTCCTTGCACCTGTTATATACACATGTAGAAATCAAGAAGGCCTTAAATCTGCAGTCTCTCGTTAAACAAGACTCAGAGGCCTTTCAGGCCAAACACAGATGTGTCTTTATTTCATTTTATCCATTCATTTATGTATAGTTGGGCCTTCAGTGACTTTAATCAGCATCATGACACTACAATAAAGATTATAAATTAAAGAACATTTTTGAAACCTGTCCTGGTTTCCTTATGATAAAAAAGCATAAGTTTAAAAAGGTGAAGAAACACTCATTGCACTGTGTTGCTATCAACAGACAATCCCTCTAGCTCAGCAGTCTTGGGTTTTATCACACACACACACAGAGCTCACAAGATAGTAATCAATTAAGCATTTTGCTAGAGCACTTAGAATGGGAACATCTGGAGTTGAGATTCAATTGTCCAGAACTAGCTGCCTGATAATTAATATTCCTTCAAATGGCTCTTCTGTCAAGGTGTCCCTCCTGTTTCACCAGCCATTCCCCTGTGGCTTGGATACACTACTGAGTAGTTGCTCATCTCCCAGCCCAAGCCTTGTAGAGAAACAATGGGGACAGACGAGCTGGAGAACTTATGTGTCAGCACTGCCTCAGGCACGTCCACCAAGACTATGTATGAAAAACATCACCTCACTTCAACAGCAACAGAAAAAAAAACACTTGAGGAAGTGTTCTAGGAAATATATTTATATTGCCTCCATAGGACAAGTACAAGGAAGAAGGATTCACCACCATAAGAGCTCATGAATATTTACTTCCAGTTCTAATATCTGCATTTTACAACTCTAAAGGGTCATATCTTTCAATAGCCTTTGGGCTGTGCTGTGGTGCAACTCAGACATGTGTCTTTTGCCATCACTAGTCAGGCCAAGCCCTATATCTCTGTCTAGCTTACATGTGTAAGTTCAGGCTCTTCAAGCATAAACTGACATCTATMTAATTGCTCCACATTTAGATAGTGGTTGCTGCTCCTTAATGCAGCCCTAAAAACATGTCCAATTGAATTGCAAATATTTCACTCTCACCCCGAGTGCTGGGCAGCAAGGAAGTCCCTTCAGCTGTCTGAAAAATGTCTTGTTTCAAAGAAACCTTGCTTTCTAGTTGCAGGGAAACAAAATAACTAGACTGGAGGGAATGCACAGACCCTACATCAAGCAGGGATGTGTCCATAAATATTGATATATCATATGCTAAGCATTGATAATGAGCAGCTGGCTATCTTCACCCAAGAAACCCTTGGTACTTCTCAACTTTAACTGAGTTTGTCCACTATTTTCTTACCTTCATTTTACCCCAAACCATCTCCCCTGGCTGGTCTGCACACTGGTTTAGAGCCYGGTCCTATCTTCATGGGTCAGTCCCAGGGCATCTTCATTGCTCTTTTCATTGAGCCCTGCCCTTGGGAAGGGCAAGAAAAAAAATCAAGACGCCCGCACAGTCTGCAAGTCTAGCTATGTCTATTTGGTTTCAAGTGCATTTCCAATCTCTTTAAGCTTCCAACAGGGAGAAAGGGATCTGATTCTATGCAATCTCATTCACACATCTTCTTCTACCGCTGTGGAAGCATGATGTTGACTTCTCAGCAAACATAGCCCCATTCCTCAGGGTCTCTGCATTGCTTGCTTAGCTGAGCCCCATCAAATTATGTTCAAATCACACTAAGACAGGAGAAAAATCAGAATGTGCCCCTTTCATACCTGGCTTTTTTATTTATTTGCTTCTAATAGAATTTATTATCCAGAGGAATTTTAGTTTTTACAGAGCTGCTTCTTTTTCCCTCTGCCATTTGGGTCAAATCCTACCACTGAGCTCTGCTAAATTTGTTGCAATATTAGCATTGCTGTCCCCAGCCTGGTGGGGATGTGACAAGTAAACATTGCTGAGCTGTGTCCCAAATCCAAGCTGAGAACACCAAAAGGGCTGTGGAAAAGAGCTGAGGCATCCTAGCCCAGCTGGCTCCAGGGAGCCTGAGGCTGGAAGGGGATGAGACAGGCACAGAGCAAGTGCTTGCATGGGGAAGGAGGGCTGGAACAGCCCCTGCAAACGCCACATTTCTGGGTGCTGGCACACGGACTCTCCAGTGTGTCCTGCTCTCTATATCGAGAGAGATGCTGGAACCATCGGTCTCTAAATCACAGCAGACAGAGCCAGAAAGAAATAGAGGATGACAATGGAAGGTCAAATGGACAGGGGAGGTAAAATCACAAGGAAATAAAGAGAAATGGGGCTTTTTATTAGGCCCATTCTGATAATGCACAGGTGGGAACATGACAAGGGCTGCTCTGACATGTAATTCAGGCTGGCTGTTGCTTAGAAATGGCTGTGTTTCTCCAAAATGAAAGCTGCTCTCCTCATTTCTGTCTGGCTGGAAAAATGGGCAGTGTGGAGAGGAAAGTGGTCAGGAGGCATTACCTACATGGGCCAAGAGCTTGGAGCTTTGGAACAACAGCAAAACAGCTCAGGTCACCTCAGGGGACATGTTTATGGGCAACAGCACACTTCACCAGGGACTTCTACCCCCTACTTAATTCAGAGCAACTACAGTTTTAAATAAGCATCTTCAGCATGGAAAAGGACTCTTCCAAGTTTAGTACCCCYAAAGGACACATCAGGCAGCAAGTGGGAAGGAAACAGTTCCCTGCGGTAAGGACACCACCCTCCCTTTCACCTCACCTCATTCCCACCTCTCCTTCCTTCCTGCCCTATCTCCAAACTCAAGAGGAAAAAATGAGCTAAGAAACCTCCTATTCCTGCTGCTCAGGGGCTCCCTGCAAGGTTCAGCCCTCTTGTTCCCTTATTACGCTTATTATCTTTCTCATTATTATCCCGATGCCTCAGAGTCTGTGTGGAACCTCCAGGACAGACCCCCATATGGAAAACATAAAATGACTCAGTCAATACGTGGAGGGCATACACCTCGGAGCATATGGCACATGTTCTGACTAACACTGTAGATAATGTCAATAATAATGCTCTACGGCATGCACRAGCTGGGCTGCCCAGCCTTCCAGCTGAGGAGTTCAATGCAGGCCTGGCTGCTGTGTCATAATTTTAATGCATGACATAAAAATAGAGAAGATGTAATGGGTTTATGTTTTCAAATGGGCTTCCAACTGTGCCACCTGGAAGTCAAGGAGATGTGGGAGGACAAAAAMCAAACCATTAGGTCATAAAAGCTCCAGGAGAAAGCCAGCCAGCATTTGATAACCAAGGTCTCTGTTCTCCAAGGTGCTCTCTCTCAGAGCATCCTGCAGTCTATGGAAATGCTCAGGGTTTATTCCTGCAAATTGCTACAGCCAGCGAGTTTCATGCTCTTGGAGTAGGCTCAACAAATTGCCTCCTGGTAGGGAATAACAAGTCCTGAAGACAAACCAATAACTACCTATTATCTCAGCCCCGTGGGACTGTATATATTTTCCATATCAGTTCTAGAGCTGAGACTCACTGGCTTCCTGCCCCTACAAGTCTCACCCTGGAGGTGATTTGCATCTCTCACACAAGGGATTCCTGAGTTGTGGGTTGATTTAGCAGCTAGGGTTTTGTAGTCTCTAGTGGAGAGAGACTTGTGGAAGATACTTGGCAAAGTAAATAGTACAAAACAGCCAACAGATAGTCTTCTCCCTTTCACAGCCTCTAATGAGCCCTTTGCTTCTTATCAGAACAGCAAGGGAACAGACATCCCTCCAGCACATAACTGGCCCCTCTCTGAGGACCAGGAGATGAAACCATTAGCAATGAGTTACAAACATGGAGTATTTCCGAACTCATTTGTCTGCTGATAGGATTCAGGCCTTATTCCAACCTGCAAATGGGATGTGCTTCACTAGTTTTAAATCACTCAGCAGGTGATAAGTGGTTAACGCCTGGAGCCCTGAGGTGCCTTCAAAACATAATTGCTTATTAAAATAAAACAATAATTAAGTGGAAGACACAGAACCTTGTGATTTCTGAAAACTGCATCATTTTTTATAATGAATGCCTGAGGCTGGGAACAGACAAGGTATAGCTACAAAACAAGGGAGAAGGGCTGAGTGAGACCTAAGGGCAAGCGCTGCTCTGGCAGATGAGGAAGGGAAGAAGTGACAGGGCTTGAGAGCACCCATGGAAAGGATGCTCCAGGATGCCACCACAGCAAAGGCATAGCTGCATTTGATGAGCAGGGAGCCATTCAGGTTTGCACTGGGGGGGACAAACTTCAGGCTCAAAAGGTCCAAAACCAAGACAACCATGGCATCTTTTCAAAGTGCTGGGGGAAGAGGAAGGGGTTTACTTGGTGACAACTCCTGCCTTGTCATGTGGCCATGGTCTTGATAATATGGATTGGAGGGTCACAGCTTCTCAGTTCCCTTCAGGCTCCAATTAAACTATCTCAGTAACTGGCACCTAGATCAGGCCCTTCTGGAGCCAGCATCAATCAAATTTCTCACCCTCCTAGCACCATCCATCAATGATGGATCTTGTCTGTGTGGGGATCTCTATGCCAGAAACTCAAACAGGACATCCCTCACAGAGTTTTTGATATCTGAGGTGCCAGGAGATGTTTTATACTCCTGCATCCCCCCTTTCTTCTCTCCTTCCAAGCACAGAGACCAGAAGTCTCCACCTCTTCTTCAGGCAAGATGTGCCAAACCCTGCCCACCCCAAGAACTTTGATTAGTCAGAGTAAAAACCACTGCATTAACAGTTCAGTAAGTAAATACCTGATTGTTTTCATCCTCTTCACCACAGTGTGAGCTGCATAGTTTTAATCATGCCTTTGGGCTTAATCCTCATTATTTCATTGCAAACTGCAAGACCATATCATACTTACAGTGCCATTCTAGGCTATTACTCAGTCCTTCAGGTCAGCAGGTGATGAGGGACTCCTCATGTGTTACCAGCTTTCTGTGCCCCTGCTTCTCATATGGTGACAAACTGCTGCAAGCCCTGAGCTGAGAATTAACGAGAAAGCATCAGCATAATTTAGGTTCTAAACTTGCAACCCTTCCAGCTTTGCACACTCCTTACAGATATAATCCCACAGAAGAGGGGCAGGGATAGACAAGTGAAAGTGTTACCATATACCCTCCAAACACATGCCTTGTTTTACAGGTTCACCATAGACAGTAACAGGGAGCTGGTGTTACATGCAGGGGGCTGTCCCATATACCAGGCAGACTATCAAGCTCAGTTTGTCTGCGTAGCAGCTTTAAAATATTTTATCTTAATCCAACCCCAGGTACCACATTACAAAACTACCTAGTGTTAACTGGCCCTTCGTTAACAACCTCAGCAGAGGGTCAAGGCTGGAATGGGCAATGGAGAAGTTGTCTCCAGTGTGAACTTCTTACCCTCCAATTCCAGGCCAGGGTAAGGAGAAAACCAGATTCCACTGTCTGCCCTACAGCTGTCCTCGGAGGTCCCCATACTGGCATGAGATGCCAGACAATTTTGGCTTCTAAACATTTCCACATTAAAAATGACTGCCAGCACTTCAACAGATCTCCGGCCTCAGCGAGCAGGAAGGAGGCAGCAAGCAGCTAAACGCAGACACTATTTTTAACCTGGGCTCATTTCTTAGGGAAGAAATTATTCATAACCTGTATGCATGCAGTGCATCGGATACAAGACAGGCTTGGCTGCAAACACTCATTAATGGAGCTGCCAGCTCCCTCCTTTCTGCACTGGGAAGCAAGGGTTCTTCTCGCTGTCTTACAAGGGATTGCAGGGAAACGCTGAAGGTGTGAGAATACCTGTTTTGTGCTCACCTGCTCGGTGGCTGCTGTGGTAGGAGAGGAAGCAGGGGCTTTGAGGCACATCGTAATTTTGGCATTCACTGCCCATCTCCCATTTCATCCCCGCTCACGCTCAGAGCCATCCTTGTGGCTTTCTTGCAGCTCCCGCTTCTTCTGTTCCCTGCAGCCCCACTGTGAACACACTGGGTCCTGCACCCTTCTGGGAGGTCCTCTTCTGAAACGCCGACATTCGCTTAGCCTAAGGCAATTCACATTTCTCTTCAGTCTTTTCTCTACATGGGGAAAGTGCAGGTTTCCTGGAACTTGGAAACCCTTTTCTTGCAGCCCTCTCACTTCTCCTAGCACTTACATCCTTTGCCATAATCAGTGGTCAAATGCTTCTGGCCCAGCAAGGGCACAGATCACTTTGAACTGCAGTCCTGATAATTGGGGTTGGCAGGCAATATTTGGCTTTAAGACCTTTCTCATCTTTTTGATTTCACTTTTATAAAGTACATGCTCAAGGATTTCAACTCTGAAGGTAAAAAAGACTATTATGATCATCTAATCTGACCTCCCGTTTACCTATGGATGTAAAAATTCACCTGATGGTCCTTTACTGAGCTCAGGAACTTCTAGTTGAGCTGGATTGCCTCCTTCAGAAAAGTGATCTGAACTTGATATATTGGATTTAAGTAACAGAGAGCTTGCCACATCCCTTAGGCAACCGCTCCAGGTGTTCATCATCCCATTGTTAAAAACATCCACCTCATTTCCCAATTGGAAATCAATGTTAGACAAACACAGGCATTGGATCTTGTTACTTCCCTTTCTCCACTGGTCTAGAAAGCCTCTTAACATTCGGTATTGTGTATTTGCCCCTGAACTGTGAACAAGCTACTCCTGTCATCTACATGATATGCCAGCTTTAGAGCAGAATACACATAACAGCTATACAGCAGCTCTAAAATATACTGGTTCATCATCAGTCTCAGCCTGGACAGTTTGGCTTTTCAATGTTTTTCTGCTTCGAAAGCCCCACTCCCGTGCCTGTCCCTAAGATCAGGTGGCTGCTTTCATGCCCTCACATCTCAGCCAACTCAGAGGTGCCATGTGCCACTGACCTCATCCTAACAGCCCTTTTGCTCACATTAAGCATGAAGGCCAGCTTAGCAAATGTGCTTTTGGTTTGTATTAGCCTATACCTCCTGCCGTGTTTCAGGCTCCAAAAAGCCTGCGACACCATTGTAAAAACATGCAGTTCGGTTTAGCTGCTTAAAATTAGGCTGGGAGTCTCCAGGTCCCTTGAGATGGATGCATGCATTGGGGAGAAGGAAAGAAAAGAGAAAGAGACAAAGCTCAGAAGTCAGCCAAGATATTTAGGCTCTGAGCTTAGCTCACAAACAATTGCAAACCATGTTTTCAGTCTGCAGCTTAAGGACTCCTGGGATCCACAGACCACTTCTAAGAGTTCATAACAGGTAGTTAAGAGAGCAAATAGAGCCATAAATTCTTGCAAGAAAATTCATCATGCCACTCAAAAATTTTTGGGGCCCACATTGCAAGTGGGGATAAGACCCATTGGTTACAGGACATGGGTACAACAACACAGCTGAAGAAGAGCTTGTGCTGCTTTTCCTCCATGACAGAGAGCATCTGCTTCTCAGTGAAAAAAATCACGCCTCAGTTAGGAAAGAGTGGACACCCCAGCTATCCCCAGAAAGCAATTGGAAAAATAAATATATCTAATCAGAATGTAGCTTTTGCTAGTTGCTCACACCAGACCAACAGCCCTCACACATAACTTCTCCAGAAATAACACTAAAGAAAAACATCACAGAAGACACTGTTATTTAAAGGGGACCAAAGCCAGCAACACATCTTACAGCTGAAATCAGCTAGAGTTTTGGGGGGAACCTACCAAAAACCCCAATCAAAAAGGCCCCTTCTCCTGACCCCAGCAACTCTAAAACACAAACCCTCCTGCATGGGTCTTTTCAATGTGCAGAGGAAAGTGAGGCGAGTGACTAACTGATGCCCAGCAGCTGAGCCACTTTGTTAGTCTGGAAGTCCCTGCACTCAGCTGAGCAGCTGTGTGCCCTCTCCCAGGCAGCCAAGAGGACTGTGATTAGCCCCTTCTCCCCAAATTTCTTCCATGAGCTCTTCACCCCAGCAAGCAAAAATACACCATATATTGAACTTGCTTTTTTGTGGAGGGATATAGTACAGGTGGATGGATTAAGCAGAATATATATAAAAAGCCTAAGGTGCAGCAAAACAATAAAAATCCACCTGTATCACGAGCTCTGAAAAATCTCTCCTCTCTCTCTTCAGATACTGCGGTGTATGCACACCTCCACCTTTCCCATGGCTATCAGTCCTGCACTGCTACCCTGAAACTTCTTTTCCTGAAAAGAAATATGAATCAAGTCCTTTTTTTTGAGAAAAAGGACAGAGCAATCTTCATATGAATCCATAAAACATAACTTTTATTATCCCCCCCATCTGCTTTCCCACCGGATGGCATATATTTGCAAAGCAGCCCTTGGAGGCAAGGGAAAGGAAGGAAAGTAAGTAAGTTGCTGTGAAGAAATCCAAAGTGATGGGAAGATCTTAGTGTAGCTGTTGTAATTTATAATCAGCCCATTTAATACGGAACACTAATGCACAGCTGCTGAGAAAACTTGTCCAATATGTTTCTGCAACAGCAAAAAAGGCCTCTGAGGTCATCTTGGCGCCTACATTATGCTACAAAGAAATTGTCTAATTGCAGAATCTTGTGTAGTCTTCAGTATTAACCTCTTTCCCTCACAGCCAGCCAAGCAACACAGCTCTCTTGTTTAGAAAGCCTGGAGCAAGAGGACCAAGGGAAATGGATTAATAAATCCAACATGAAGAGTCTTTTACTGTTGATCCTAGATTTATATCGGAATAATCTGTTTTTTCCCCTGAGCAGAGTACTAGGCCAATAACACAAAGCAGGACTCACCTTAAGACTAACAATCATAGAATCATAGAATCATAGAATCATTTAAGTTGGAAAGGACCTTTAAGAGCATCGAGTCCCACTGTTCACCTAGCACTGCCAAGTCCACCACTAAACCATGTCCCTAAGCACCACATCTACACGTCTTTTAAATACCTCCAGGGATGGTGACTCCACCACTTCCCTGGGCAGCCTGTTCCAAGGCTTGACAACCCTTTTGGTGAAGAAATTTTTCCTAATGCCCAATCTAAACCTCCCCTGGCACAACTTGAGGCCATTTCCTCTTGTCCTATTGCTTTTTACAATGTTTCCAAGCTCCCTCCTTCCATCCAACTTGCCAGTCTCTGCCACAAAGACTCTGGCTCATTGTGTGGGGGCTGAACCTGTAAATTCCCCTGGCCCGCGTGTTCCCATGGTTTTAAGGTGCTCAATGCCTTATGATTTCAGATTCAGAAGGACCTTGATCCGGCAGACAAAACATAAGCAACTTCAAGGAGGGTCCAGGACAGGGTGGAGAAGAGAGAACAGAGCCCAAGAGAGCATTGCAGTGCTTGGGCAGAGCAAACGCACCGGAGTCCAGAGCTTTAATGCACCATTTAATCCTTGTGTGCAGGGGACTGGACAGTGGTTCAGGCAGCTCTCAGGCTGGCTGCTGATGGACACTATTAGTAAGGCAGCCCAGTGTCTCTGGAAAAGCCATAAAGCTTGGAAAGTAACTTGGAGAGATGGCTAAGGAGACCTGTGAGCAGGAGTTTCTCCTTGTGGATTCTAAAGCATCATCATCACCAGCTGAAATGAAATGACTTCTGTCTCAGAAGTCTAGGAGGTACCTGCAAACCTAAGGTTATGTGCAAATGGGCCCCAGCTGACAGCCAGATCCCAGAGGAAAAAGCAGTGAGAGCTGTAATTTCAGTTCTTAGGGTTCTACATTAAAATTTCAGTTCTCAGGGCTTCCACTTTGCTAAGCCTGCATCTCTGAAAACTGGGTCTGAAACAGGCCTCAACACTTGCTCATAACTTCCGTAACCTGCCTGGCATCCATCCAACCTAGAAACCCTTGCTGCCTCTCTTGAAATTTGACTCAGACAACACAAATCCCAGCTTCAGGCTAAGTGAATGTTTTGTGAACCATTCAGCAAGGCTGCCCTGAGTTCCAGTTTGCAGATGATTTGTTTTCTGTGGGAAGAGGCTGGCCAAACTCACCCACACAACCTGAAGGCTGGTTGCTCAACTAGAGTGAAGGTAAAGCTGAAACAGGCTCTCTGTGCCTGAAGTCATGAGAAGTTTGGGATTGCTCAGACAAATGCTGTAACTGGCTGTTGACAATCTTGAAAAGCAATTAACTGTACATGGAAGGTAGAGCTTGTAATTTTAGTTATAATCATACTAAATAAATTTAATGAATTAAATAATCTTGTGTATGTCAGATACTATCATAACGCAGCCTTGCAGAAACGCTGAGTTTCTTAATAACCTCTCAGAAGCCTCTGCAAGAAAACAAAAGTGCCAATGAACTTTGAACACTTGTAAATGCAGATGGTGCTGAGATTGTTAATCAGAGAAGGGCAAAAAATTATGGCTGAGCAGGCACCAGTCTGTTCACAAAGCCTTCTCCAATTAAAAGCAAAGTGGTCATGTCAAGGATAAAGCAAAGGGTTCCCAAGGTATTAAATCTTGCCTAATTAGCAATTGCTAAGAACCAGTGAACGTTTTGATTTGGATGAGTTTGGAAAACTCTACGTTAAAAAAAACGTATAAGAAATGGAAGTTATTCCAAGAGATCATGAAATAGAAAGACTTAACCAGACTAGTAGTTCAGTTTGGAAGAGCCTAGCTCTTCCCCAGTGGAGTTAGGTATCAGCCCACGAAACATATTCGGTTGCATTGAGATAGTTACAGTGTGACGCAGAAAATGAGGAGAGTTTAAATAATAAATCTACTAGACTACTTTTGATGTCTGTTTGTGGTCTCATGTTTGGATTAAGGTCACCGGAACAGTTTTGACTTTTATTTTGCTGAAGCTGCTTCCTCCAACACATCCAGTCCCTTAGCTAATTCACAATCTCTACTAAGCACTATGGGCTTCTTTCCTTTTGATCCCTGCCTACTGCCAGAGCGGTTACAGCAATGGGATCCAAAGATTTTTTTTTTTTTTTTTTAAATTGGTTTGTTTTTCTGTGGTGTAATATTTACTTTGCATTTGTGACCACAGCTTTCAGCTTGTGCCTTTGGAGCTTGCAATCCCCTCTTGCACTCCCAGCCCAGTATTAACCCAGCCTGGGACTATTTGGCTTCCAAGATCTGGACTGACTGCAGGCAGTCTGATGTGACCATAGGTGGTTGTGCTACTATAAAGCTTACCCTTGCAGTTATTTTCCTAGCTACAGGAGGGTGACATTGTCACACATAGCTCAGCATTAATGCCTTTTTAACCAGAAGACATGTTCCCTATCTCAATTTTCTCATGGTACTCCTAAGGCAAGAGAGATTAGACAAAGTCTACGAAGGCCACAGGTTTTTGAGCCTGAACTTGAAAGTTCAGGGAGGAAGGATCCCTGTTTTATCAGCACTTCTAAAATTTACCTCCTTCCTAACCATTGTAGCAATGAGTTTATTTCAAACTCCAATAACTTACGGAATAATTCAGCCTATTATTTTCCTTTAGAAATACAGCTAGTGTCCACACATGAAGTATGTTATTCCTGGGCCATTTTCTCTTATATCTGGGAGCTGCTATCAGTTTTGTCCTGATAGATATTTGGCTCCATCATACTATAAAAAAAATCATTAAAAAATTCAAGAGAAAAACATCTTTAATTCTTCACCTCTGTAAATCAAAACATCCTCCTCTGGGTGTCACAGCAAAAGTCCCAACACCAAAATGGCCAGAAGAACAAGGGTCATTTTAGAGATATTGGTAGGTGAAGAAGCTGAAAAAAGGATATTGTGGAACCACTTTAAAGAGGATATGAAATATCCACGGGGAATTTATTAGAGCCAACAATGCAGCTATTCTGAAGCTTTTTGAGGCATACAGAGGATCAGGTCTTCAGCCTCTTTCAAGCTTGTTTCTGCGCTTGAAATTGCAGTTGGTATTCACAAAACTGGCTGCAATTACTGTGCCGGAACAGGTTGGGTTGTGACTGACTATATGTTTGCACACCCAGCCTCAGGAAAACTAGATGCAAATTCAGACTCTTCCATTTTGCACATGAAAATTGGAATATTCTATCAAAAAATGTGATCCTTACTGCCTCACCCAGTAAGTCAACCAGTTTGGAGTGTGAAGTGAGAATCAATAAATGGATCATCTATGGCTGCTTCTAGTATTGATTGCATAAGCACCTCAAGTGAGTCATTATTGTCTTTCTTGTACTTCAGTCTGGACACAAGAATATGTTACTAGCTCTGTAATTCATGGCAACTTTTAGTTATGCCTGGGGCAATTCTGAAGGAAAGCTGCTGCAATTTTCTGAGCTTGATTTCTCCTCCATTCTTTTTTGGGTCCTTTTCATTTTTCTTTCTCTTCTTTTCTCTGGGCAGCTGGATCCATGTGTTTTGCTTTGTGCACCATTGCCACAGCCACATGTTACTTGTTTCCTGCTTTCAGTGCCTGCTTCCCAGACCTGAAATGGCACAGATGAAGCAGAGAGCATCACTGTCTCTGCAAACTCACCTTGAGCCACCCAGCCTTGATCAAAGCTGTGTCTCTGACTTCCTTCCTTCTCAGCCAAACCTGCAGCCTAGCAGCTCTCCTATACTTGCCATTATAGCCCACTCACATATCTAAGTGCAACAAACCTTTAGATGTGTTGTTTGGATGCCCTTCCCCAGACCTAACTACTATGTATTTTGTTGCTGTGGTTGAAACACTGGTTCAAATCCAACATCATTTCCCATTTTCCAGTTTCTACAGAAACAGCTATTAAAATCCTCTTCCCAGTACCGTATACTGTGACATCCTTCACTTTGAATTCTTCCTGTACCAAGCTTCTGAGTGGGACAGGATTTAGCTGACTTTTGATTTTTTTTTTTTTTTTAAAATCAGCTAACATTAGGCTGTGGACTGGACTCTTGGGTCAAATGCAGCTCTGATGTTTCCTCCTTCCTCCTCCTCCTTTTTCTCCATATTCATTCAGGTGTAACAAGAGAGGCAAACAGACTCCTTCATCTCTTTTTCTTCCTTGTGCTAGCATTTATCCACAGCTTTTTGATTTGAATTTATGGTAATCACTTCTTTCAAATGTTTTTTCATGATAGTGGTGGTCTGTCTTTATCTTCCCAGATCAGATATGTTCATCCTAGCACAGCCAAGTCATGATCAAACCCATTGACCGTTAAAGCACCAATTCATATTTATTAGCTTGAAACGTCTGGCCGTGCCCAGGCAGCTGGGACATGGAGCGGGACCCCGCTGCACTGAGCCTTGTGCACACAGGAGAAGGACACTTCACTCCAGACCCCGCTCAGTCTCCAGCACGATTTTAAAGTGTTAAAGGTCTGATATAATTTGTGAACTCACCTCAGTTTATATGAGCACTCAGAGAGTTAAAGCTAGCAGTTTATTTCGTTTTTTTTTTTATAGTGACTGCGCTTCTCAATTTCTGTATTATTCACACCTCAACAAATCTTATTTCATTAGATTTTGGGAACTGCAATGGTAATTTTGGTGATTAACTTTAAATTGGGGATAATACACGAGCAGACATTAACATAATGTCAAAACAATTTTGTACAATTGTTACTTAACCTCGGTCAAATCATTTCCACCCCCAGCGTCCTCCCAAATGGACCTTTATTAATATGACACAGACAAACACAAGAGAACCCTGGGCTTTATGCAGGGAAATGATTAAACAAGAAAACTTATCAGAAATGATCACGCAGGCTAACAAGGCAGCAGGGCAAATCTCTGAATTCTTATATTCTCAAGGCTGCATCTGGCCTTTAGAGGAACTACATGAACGAGCCCTTGACAGGATGCTCGGGAAAGGTGTCATAAATTGTCTTGCCTGGATGACAAGTAGCGGAAGCTCAGCAGCAAGATGTTTAGCTTCTTGCATTTATTATACACAGGTGATTTTAAAGCTGATGGATGGGTATTAATTACTGTGGAGGCTGAAGATCTTTATTTCTATCTTGATGCCACAGCTAGACTTGAGAGAATCCATTTTTTAGGGCTGAAGGAGAGTTCGTTCTCTGTGGCCTCTTCAGTCAACGGACAGAGCGGAAAAAAGGAAAAAACCCATGAGGAGCAGTGTGTCAGGGACACGTTGGTGCCCCGCACAGCCAGGGGATATATTTATTCCTATGAAGACTTGCTACCTCCTCGCTGCAGGAGGCTGCTCGTATGAGCTCTGTTCATCGCTGCACAGGAACCACATTCCCATCATACGCTGTAATTGTCAGAGAATCCTCCTGGGCTTTCATCTCATTAACTGTCAGGGGAAAGTGAAAACGTTCAGGTGTCCAACTTTTCAGTCTCACTGGATTTCCTAGGGCCTCATCTTGCAATTCCCAGAGTTTTTTTTACAATCAGTAGACTGGCTCCCACTGGCATTGAGGGGAGTGGGATAACTCCCTCATTGCTGAGGCCGGGATGGAGGGGTGCTGGGCTTGTTGCAGCCGTGTTGGGGGACTGGCTGGCCAGTTACCTTCTTTGCACATGTATTCACCTGAACAATCACTCCCGAAGCACAGCAAAAACTGGAAAATGGCTGAAAATTTGTGGCTTTGATCTCCAACTGGGACCATTAAAGGAAAATACAGGGTAAATGAGAAAAAAAAAAAACCACACTAATTTGTCAACAGACCAGCTTTTATTCAAAGTGCAACCACAGAGATTAGTGCTGTTGGCAGAAGAACTCCCCTTCACCATCTATCTGAGATGCTTCTGACCGGATTGGTTTGATGTTAGTTTGCATAGCCCCATAATCTTGGAGAGGAAATCCTTCCCACAACCTCTGCTTGGTGCAACACCTGGCAGTGCTTCAGGTCTGGACTGTGGAGAGGTTCCCGTCAGCACCATCAAGCTCTGAAAATGTTTGAAAGTTTGAAAATGTTTTGCTCTGTAAGGTATATCCTCTTCTACGTGTCCAGCCAGAGACACCCAGCTTCCTAAGAGAGGAAGAAGCAGATAATCACCTTGCAGTCACCAGGATCCACAGATCACCTCCTGCAACTAAATTCACTCACAAGAACCTTCATTTAGATACTCAAAGCTTGAAATATTCAAGACCAATGATTGCCTTTGACAATGTTGACTTAAATTCATTCTGACATTTATTCCAAAAGTGTAGGGGAAAGAAAAAAGGAAGAAAGGATGAATAATTTTTTGTTTGTTAGTTTTAGTTCATGTTTTTGTTGGAGATTTTTTTTTTTCCACATAATCGGTCTGAATGGAACATAATAAATCTGAGAAGGTAATAAACAGCTCATAAAAAATCACTTTTCAAACCGTTGTTAAACAACCTCACAACAGTTGGTGCTCTAATGGCTCACTGGAGGGATCAGAGAAAGCTTAGGTGAGCCGTGAGCTTCAGGATAACAAAAAGTGCTAGTTGTTAGCACAATGCCATGGCTTTACATTAGGAAAAGTCAGTACCAGTGCATGCAGAAAGCATGAGGTAACTATTAAGAGCTGTTTGCTCCTTTCTTTGCCTTTAATCTCTCCCATTTTTCTCTGTTATACACTGCAGTTTTGAAGGTTTTGTCTGTTCTACACAGGGTCTGAAGCTTATTGCAAGGTCTTGCAGGGAGGTGTTTTGTGGCTTGCAGTAGGTAGAGGATATGGCACAGATGTTCTGGGGAATCATCTGGACTGAATATCTGCTAAGGGGTCAGCAGTGGTGTGAGGAACAGGATTTGATGCATGCGATGGTCTCTTCTCCATTGTGTTAATAGCTCCTTTTCCATTTGGAGGCCTTTTCTGTTTCAGACAGATGTGACAAACACATATGCATTTACCACATCTGCATTTTACCAAAAACACATTTCTTAGGGAAAAAAGAAGATATATATCCAAACTCTCACAGCAAAAAAGTGTTTGGTTGAGAAGAAGCCCTTGTTACTGCCAAACCTCACTGCAACACCCGGCCCTCAAATAGAGAGACCATACATTAAAGAATCACATTGTCTCTGCAAGCACCCGCTCAAGGAAGGAGGAACAAAGCATGAGTCACCATGACGTACACAAGCAAAATTATGAATGATAAGCTAAAAATGAAATGCTTTCAAATATAGTTATGTTCCTACTTCTGACTGAGGAGCATATTCCTCCAGGGGAGGTGATACCTTCCTATCTCAACTGGGCAGCCACACACAGGGCTCCAAAGCAAGCAGCTCCCTAATTGCCCTGCAGCTGTAGCGCAGGACTTTGAGCCTGCTAGATGACACCAACCACACTCTTCCCCAGGATGGGGCACTTTCTAGTTGTGGCATCATCACTCTTCAGTCCTTTGAAGGCCAGACATCACCCGTTCAGAAGAGGCACCCTTCGTGTCAGGTCTCCCTTAAAAGGAGACAYAGCATCTTGTGAGACTGTCAAAACGTTACGTTTTGAGCCTGCACTGAATGGAGCCAAAAGTTCAGCATTAAATATCACCGATGATAGTCTTTTTCTCTGATAGGTACTGTGAGTAGCTAATAAGAATACATGAGCCAGGCTGTCAATGCAGTGAAGCTCCTCCTAAGCTTTTTAGTGCATGATATTTTACAACGTAAATTACTTCATCCTGAGAGATGTCCCAGCAATGTAACAATATGAGCACATAAAGGTCCTTGCTGCGTCTTCACAGTTTTTAGGTAGTGTTTAGCCACCTTGCTTGAGTAAGGGCAGGGTAAAGCTTACAGTTAAAAGAACCGGTAGCTCTTGATAATACTTCCAAGTATATAGCAGCTCCTGCTGAATGTGACCCAGAAGGGGAAGAAGACAAAAGACAAGGTGGACTCTTTTAAAGCTTATTTGCAAGCTTGAACACCTCCCTCTGTTTTTGTTTATTTTCATACAAAAAAGTGAAACTCTGACATTTTCCATGTGTGCAATACATCACCAGCCCAGACTAGAATCCCACCACCAAGATTCTGGCAAATATTTAGAATTTTACCTGCACTCTAACTTTGGGTCAGGCTGACATAAAAACCCAAGCAACTATGAGTGAGCAGAAGCAGAATATCAGAGAGACAACATCAGGCAGGACTGGATCCACCTTGAAGTAGGAGAGGAAAGAGCATCAGCAGTTGGGTTGTCTGTGTAGTGCTGGCTCCCCTTGCTGTTTCCCAGGTGTAGTAGGAGTACGGAGAACGTGATAAATGAGCACTCCGCAACCACATTAAGTGACTCACGAACATCTGCAGATATTATCACAGGACACAGGAGTCCAGGACACTTCTAAGGCTGTGAGACAGTCCTCAGTGAAGACGACAGCTTTACCTTGATTTTGAAGACTAAACGTTGCTAACCTCCATGGGCTGGGAAGGGGATGGCTCTCAGCTCTTTAAAAAGAATGAGGAAACAACAGTGGTGTCTGACTCGTCTTTTTTGCTAATGAGCTATCAGAAGTTGTTTTTGAGCCTCATTATAACTGTGTTCCCATAAGTTCTGCCTGTTGTAATGAGGAGAAATCTGGACTGATGCACAGTTTTAATGAGATACAGTGTAGATGTAAAACAGAAAGACTAACATCTGAAGCAAAACCTCAAAGTGGAGTAACAGAAACAGGTAGAGGATTTACCTCAACAGAGAAACCTGGGTAGGAGAAGAGGAAAGAACCATTTTCATGTCACAGGCAGAACAGATAAAACTTGCCCCCCAAAATGGAGTATGAATTCAAGAGTTGATATCTAGAAGGGCGTAATTTTCACCAAGGGGAAAGGAGGGAAGCTGAAAAGAGATCTAGCAGCTAATGACATCTAAGAGTTGAATGGTGAGAGGAAATGCTCTCTGTCGACAACACCAATGAGGAATGAAACATCCAGCAGAACATTTCTTTTGTTCTTGTCTCATATCTTTTCATGAAAATTAAAAGGGCAGTTTTCACAGCTGGTGAAGGACTTTTTTTTTTCCCTGATGCTGCCATCTGATGCTGTCTCCACTTTGAAAACTGCAAATTTATGCCTGAAGCTGAACGGGTAAAAATTGGACTCTGTTGCCTGTGGGTATTTTGCCATGAAGAGCAGCAGGATCTGATGAGAGATTTCATCCAGATCAAATCAGAGAATATTCAACAGTGTCTCTGTTTTCACAGGAGACTCCTCTGAGCAGCGAGAGGGAGCCAGGAGCCAGGGCTCAGCTGGGTGTGCCCCAGGATGCCCAAGGCAGTCTGTGCTTTGAGGGGGAGAGAACAGGATAAGACTDTCATTTTTTTTGCCTGCATTCTCTGAACCCAATGTGCCAGAGTGAGAGATCTCCAGTCTGAACCCAGAGGGGAGGATTTCTTCACCATGCAACTATGTTATGTCTCATGATGTTAAGAAGCAGGGGTAAAACCTGTGTGAGTTCCCACCTTCTCAACAAATCTCTGTCTGATGGTGCTCTGCCTGTGCACAATACTGTCATCTCATCTTTGTTAGCATCATGTTTCTCCTAGAAAGATCAGTAGTGAAACATTCACCAAGAGTGACCCTGAAATAGTTCCCATCAAGTACCAGGACAGGTCGTTGGTCTTGAGACAAGTAGGGAAAACTCCCCATTCTTTTAGGAGTAACTGGGGGTCTTTTCTGAACCTGGCTTTACATCAGGGCAGCACTATTGCTTTCTCCTTCTGCTTTGTACTTGCTCAGACTCATGCCTGCTGCTTTGAGCTRTGCATAAACATATTCATATGGGGAGCACTGCGGTGGCCCTGTTTAGATGATAAGTCTTGCAGCCATAAAGACTAGAGATTTCTGATATTATCTTCAATGAAATTTTAAACGCTGCAAATACTGATATGGCTGGCTCAGCATCCCAGTGCTGACTGGCTCATTCAGACTCTGGCTATGACTCAAAACGGTTTAGTCCCTGTGTGTGTCCCTGAGAAGATTTCTGTCCTGGGATGACCATGGGTTTCAGAAAATCCCATGTGTGGAGGGATTTATTCCCTGAACCCCAACAACTGCTCTCATCTCCCTAACTGTACTAAACTGTGGCCAGATTTCTGTAGCTTCTCATTAGGAGAGAGGAAGCACGAACATTAAATGCAGGCTGCTTTCCACAGTACTGGGCCAGCTGCAGCTCTCAGTCCCAGAAGCCTGTTGTGGTGCATTTCCCAGCCTCTGTGCCTCCCGGGACTCGCTCCTCACTAAGAATTGCTCTGCTGTGACAGTGTCTCTCATTTTGCAGTAGGACAGTCAACATGATGTTTTCACATGAAGAGGAGTGCGCTGTCCCTCGATGCAGTGTTTGGAAAATCCAGGATTGCTCTGTTTTATTTTTTTGATCATTAGATGTCAAGGATTTAAAACTGAACAGTTCTGAAGGGTTTTGTTATTGCAGATGCTGTTGGTTCGGGATGTAAAACCATGCTCTACTTTCCTGCATCCCACCTGGAATCAGTTAGATGAAGCAGACAATGAGAATGCTGGTTTTTATTAATTTTTTCCCCATTAACAGTTATCAGAGCAGCCACTGGCAGAAAGTTGGTGCATACATTGGGTTGGTGCATACATGCCACAGAGTGTGTGAAATAAGAGTGAGTGCTTGCACGTGTGCAATGCATAAAGCGTGGATCAGGCAGCTGAACATCAATATGCACATGATCAAGGGATGTATCTGTGTGCATGTGGGTGCCTGAAGTGCCTGTACATTTTTGTGTGCATCTTTTATTTGTGTGCATGTATATGTCTGTGCGCCTGAATGTAGCAGGGAGGAATTACAAAGAGTCACTTTGGGTCTAAGAAAGAGTCAYTATTACTGCCTGTAGGAGTAGATATATATGTTCAGAGGGAAGTGTGCTTCTGAAGGCCAAGGCTCTGTTTGCATAGGACTGAAGGACTGAAGGACTGGACGGCGTGTAAAGCCTGCATATGGCACAGAGGGAGTGAGGCAGGGATCGACCTCAGTCCAATTAAATGGAGGGGCTGTGCAACTATGCAACATCGACTGTGTCGTATGACACAGGAATATGTGACAACCACTGCCAATGGGGGCTAAACTGCCCTTGCCCCTGTGACAAATCCCRTTTAGCAGTGTCCTGACCCCCTTTCAGACCCACTGGGATGGTATTTGTCAGCTCTTGCAGCGTGGATGTTGGTACTCATTCAGTTCTGGAGCATTTCCACTCTTGGCAAGAAGCTGTTAAAAATAAAGGGGTGGCAGGGAGGGGGAATGTATCACCTAATTGATTAGCTCCGTGAATCACAGAGATGCCAGCCTGTCAAAGAGTAAATCACTGAAGCTGTCTTTGATGTCTCCTTCGGTCAAGGACACACCAGCCTGCTGCAAATGTTGTCTTTCCTTTAATGTGCTTTCTCTCCTTCTCTCTCTCTTTTAGACTTGTGCATGTGCATGCGGGGATTTTTTTCCACTGGATGCCTGCAGCTGCCATACCTTGTATTTTGATTCCTTCAGCAACTACTAGCTAAGCAGGGTTGGGTAGGACAGGCCTGCAGAGGAGAGATTACTAAGGAATGGGAAATGCAAGGAGGGGTATTAGAGACCCCTCAAGGGATCTCTCTCCCTCCCACCACAGTGCTGTCACTCACTCTGAAAAATAGCTCCCACTGCAAATAATCTTCCTGATGGTAAAGGGGACCTCCAGTTAATCCCATCTTGTTGCAGCATCAGTTGCTGGAGGAGAAGGGAAATGCAAATGGGGGTGGGTGTTGGCAGAAAGACATGGTCTTTTTGCATTATCTAAAGAGCTGTTTGTTGTTTTTTCCCATTTCCAGCATGGCTGGAGATTCACTAGCAGTCATGTAGTGCTGAAAAGACTATAATAAAAAGCTAAGTGATGATGCAGCTTTTGTGATGGAATTTCAGCACTCCCAACAGGAGCTGAAGCCAGAAGCCGCATGCAAAAAAAAAGTGCTATTCAGACAAAACAGAACAAGTTAACCAAATTCCTCTCAATTTCAAGTCTGAGCTAGTTCCAAAGCTTCRGAAACTGTTATAAGGAACATCTGATCTTGCTGCCAATACACACCACTACTCCTATCATGTGCCATCTCGGATGGAAGAATACTCCCCAGGAATGAACTGCTTTTCCTTGGTTTCTTGCCAATGCCACCTGTCCAGCTCCATCTAGGTAAAGCAACACAGCAATAGCAAGCATTGGCTCAGACAGTGAGTCGGATTTGGGCCAGGCTGGGAGATGGCCTGTTAGTAGCTGTCGCTCGCTTGGCTGGGTTGGTTGTGTGGTGCTGGGAGAGGGTTCAGCAGTTGAAGGCTTCTGCCAAGATTTTCTGCATGACAGCACCCTCCTTACTGCAGTCTGTGGCCGGACTGAGCTTCTTCCCTCGCTTCCCAAGAGCGGTTCTGTAAAGGAAAGGAGTTCTGACATTTCCAGGCTGTTCTCCTTGGAGGTCCCTGCAAACACAAGCTGCTCCCTGTCGGAGTGCATGCAGCCTGTGTGTTAACAGCAGAGAGGTACTGGCCACACAGGTGGAGAGAGTGGGGCTCGGGTGATGGCTTCCTTCCTCAGAAGGTAGTCTGACCCTAAAAATGCTCATGGGAGTCTTGCAAGCAGAGGATGGTGCTCCAAGAACATGCCTTGCGTCATTCCCTCTCACTCCACCTCCCTGAAGAGCAACTCAGGGAACGTCATCACTCAGCAGGCTTAGGACAAGCCCAAAGTGTCAAAACAAATGAGAGAAACTGCTCAAGGGTTGAAACAACAACAAAGGTACTACTGAAGAAGGATGAGATAAACAGTAATGATGGAAGGATACTTTATGCTAAATGCACTAAAATGCATTGTCTAGCTCTTATTTCAAGCCACTGTAATTGGCTGTTTCTGTCTTCCAGGCTGAGCTTACTGCCACAATGTTCCTCATGTGAGAGTTTCCAAATTGTGTCCAAGTCAGCCAATCAACTGAGCAACTGGTCTTTGGTAAGGTACCTGGGTGGAGATTCGAGTCTAAGGTGACATTTCTTGTCTTTGAAAGAATTACCGTGGCTTTTTTTCTGAAGCACCTTTTGTTTGCCAACAGCTTTCTTGAACTGTGTAGACCAGCACATGGCTGTGCATGTGGATACCTGCCTGTAGTTAATACCAGCTCACTCTTCCTACTCTTCCTTCTCTTTGTCTTCAGCCTGTTACCTTAGAGGACACTGAACACATGTTCCAGCCTGAAATCACCCATGGACATGTGTTTCTGGGGGTCACTGCTTTCCAAGAGAGCTAGAAATATCAGTCCTTAGAGGTTAGACATGGAAACACTCTGGGTGATTTCCCTTTTCATTCCCTGTCTCCATTTTGCACTCTGCCAGGTTTAAATTCACTTCACCCATGCCACGCTCATCCTGCATTGTTCTAAATTCCTCCTCAAAATGACAGTCAGTATCTATTCAAATGCTTCATAYGGCAATCTTGTTATCATTATCAACCAAATGTGTAATTTTCTCCTCCTTTCCTCTCCCCAAAAGTATATGATCTTAGTTTATTAGATTCTATATCTATAAAACAAGCCATGGTATGAGATACAATAAAAATATAGAGAAAGGTGATGAGGCATCTTACTGCCACCTCTGAATTCTGACTGCTTTCCAGATATGCAAGATATTAAACCATCATTAAGAATAGGCATGTTAATCCCTCTTAAAATCTTAGCTGCCAAATCAGAGGTGACTACTGGTGGCTTTTGAAGGGCATAATACTGTTGAACTTAACAAGAATCTAACTTGATCTGATTTCCTTGTGTATCTTTAGTGAGAACCCCCTGACAGGATGCTAATGGCTGGCTTCATCTGCTGGAGAAGAGGTGATTATTAGAAACGTAGAGATGATGGTTTAACATTACAGTGTATGTGTAAGTTCTTTATCTTGGACGTGAGAGCTTAAAGATCCTCTCAAAGGTAATCAATGGCACTTTAGTACCCTTTGAAGCTTTTATTCACAATACTTGCGTGGTACTTTGTGCCACATTGACTTTACTATTTTCCTCCAATTTTAAACAAAATGACTCCAGACCTGCATTTAAGATGCTGTAAAYGTGGTGATCTGTCAGTTTCATTTAGGTAGTGCATCAGGGGCTCCCTTTCTGCAGTAAAATCTGGGGTCATCATTACATTTTCCTATGCTCTAGGACAGCAGTGGACTAATTGTTTAACTCTGTGCTTGCCATTCTGGGAACTCATACACTGCACCTTAAAAGAACACAACGGGATTGGCATTGACCTACCAGAGAGGTACAGTGTCTGAAAGTAAAATTGATGTAACACTAAAGTAAATTGGGCTCCAAGGCTCTGAATTGGCAATATTGTATATGCTAAGTGAGTGAAGGCTGGATGTTCAAACAGCTTCTTTAAAAATGCAAAAGCAATTTCCTAATTTTAAGTCTGCACATATATTTAGGGGTTGATTTGGGACCTTAAACAGGCTTTTTTTTTTTTTTTTTTTTTTTACCTACAACTTTAATCTCACACAGCCACATGAACTAATCAGTGTCAGAAACAGCTACGTTGGTCCAGCCTGTAATATCCTTCATGAGAAAGAAGAGCCGTCACAAACTACCTGTAAGAGGTATTAGTCACATTCCTTGGTGTAATACTGGAAGCACCCAGCTATAATGATGGTGAAAGTGGTGTGAAAGCCAATTTAGAACAGAATACAATAGCTATGTGCAAGGTCTTTGTAGAAGAGACTATAAATGTGCAACATGAAACAGGGAAATTGTTAGCTTCCTTATGATTTTAAGCCGTATTTCATTTGCTCTGCTATCATTGCTATCACAGCAGTAAGAACATTATAAAACCTGGCAGAAGGAGCTGAGAAGGCTTCTTATACCACAACACCTAAAGACTCACTTTTCATAATCCCTAAACCCCACAGTACCTCAAGAAATCCCACCACCCTTTGTGCTCCATCCCAGAATCCACCACTCGGGTTTTTGCCATTCACCTCGCCTATCCCACTCTGCAATGCTTAATAACCTCTTGCTTTTCTGTTGATTTCTCTATATGGAAAAAGTCGAAGGCATTTATACTTCATGGATATAAATTGGAAAACTGCACCTTTAAAAATATATCAAAAAGTATAATTTATTCATCTGCCTGGGAGATGCCATGAATCTCTCATTCCTCCATATCTTATATTCAGCCAAGCTTTTTCCTGCAACTGGTATTGTGCAGGCAGTTTTCCTTGCAGCTCAAAAGGTTGGAGTCAACCTCATTTCAAAGGAAAGCTTCTTCCCAAGCACAGTCTTGTGACCCACCTTCAGGGAAGACCATGAAGAGTTCAGGGATCAGCGCCCTAAAGTCATTCATGGCCCAGGCTGGACTTGGCTACACCGTTCCCTCCGACTGGGAGCACTAAAAGTTTGGCACGAGGCGTGAAATATTTAACCAGGCTGCCACTATGTAAAAATGATAGAGTGTGCCTGAACAGAACATCTGTCAGTGAGGTGGCAGTTGGCAGAGCCCAGCAAGGATTTTCTGGAGAGAAATGGGGCATAACTTCCTAATAGAGAGCTGCGATGCTGAGCTGCGTGGGAGGGCGAGGGGAGCATGCGAGAGCGAGCATTTTGCTTGCTCGATGAAGAGCCAGAAGAACAAGTGCCCCGACAAACCTCATTTGGGACGGCAGACATGAGTGCTGCAGTGTGAGAGAGGAGATACGGATGAGTGCGGGAGCATGTGTGCCCAGCAGGGTGATTCCTCATGGCCCAAGCAACGCTCTCTGATTGCCCAGAGGCTCTTGCCACCCTGGCTGTGTCAGTGAAGCATGATCCCAGACTTCTTTCCTTGCAAATTTTTTTTGCATGTGCAGAGGTCTAGCTCCAGGCCTTTTAAGAAGGGGACACCTGGAGCATGCTGATGGTTTCACCATGGGTCCAAGCTCTTGTCTTAGTGGTCTCGCTGCAGACGGGGCTGAGCAGCCCAGTCCACAGGCAGGTATCCAGGACCTGGCTCGGCAGAAGGCGAGAGCTTTTGAGACCAAACATCATCCAGCGTAGTGTGGGGAGAGGTGGGTCTCATACTGCTCTCCTTTCTGTACTCCTACTGCTTTCAAAGAAGCTATATTTGACCTTCCCCAGGAGCAGACTTTGGGTGGCCCATTGCTGGCTTCCTACTTACTCCCACCAGAACCCACTTCTCCCAAAACTGAGTTCATAGTAGGACTTCCATGGGATGGGTCACTGGTGCTCAGGAGGGCATTACAGAGCCCTAGGAGCTCCCTCCGATGGCACAGGGAGGTGATGCTGGAGGCGGGACAGGTACTGGAGGGAGGCAAACAAGGAAAGGCTGAAACCAGCAATGAGAAGGAGCAGGCTTGTGGGTGCTGAGGAGGGATGTTTGGAGAGAGAGCTTCAGGGATGAGATGGTCTGTGGAAGTCAGTTGCAAAAGCTCTTTGTAGATACAGCAGGGCTTCAGCTCACCATTGCAATGCTTTAGCTCTGTGCCAGGGTAACCCCTTACATGCACACACATGTACCCGCACCCCCACTCTCTTCTTTCACCAGATAATGCAAAGGTTAAGAAATGCAGTAATGAATTTTTCTGTCATTACCATTGACATCCTGCAGATACTTCTGCTGGCTGTTGAATTTAGTGGTACTGTGAAAGCAAGTATTTCCACTTTTTGCACTAAGGTAGAGATTGCCAGGCACTGAGAGTTTTATCCATGATGCGTGGCACTAGAAAGGGTTAATCAGCCAGGGGTACATATTGTTTAAGAGCAGGAGTGTGGGAGTGAGACAATAAGAGAACAGAGTTGGACTCAACTTCTTTGCATTCTCCCCCACGCTCCTTTTGGAGGGTGTTTCAGGGACAGGCTGTGAGGAATGCACACTATCTAATCTGCATGTATAATGTAAATATGCACATTTTTATTTGCGCTCTCCATCTGCAGGGAACTTGCTGGCATCAGAACAGCCATGTGGTCTCACAGCAAAGTTTCCTTGTAAAAGGAAAGGAGGAGACTTAGCAAGGCTGCTTGCTCTCTGCCTTGTGCATGCTGTGCAAATGGGTGCACAAAGTCCGTCTTACACCTTCACATGTTTGCTCTTTGGTCTCAGGACCTTGGAAAAAAAGGCTGGTCTGGGCTCCTTACAGGGAGCTGGTTCACTGAGTGAGCTGGAAAATCAGTGTGGAGGGAAGGAAGAGAAGAAATTGCACTTGGCCAACCTTAAATGATCATTTAAACCAATTTCTCTAGCAAAGCAGAAAGTTAAAAGATAATTAATATTTAGGATGGGACAAATAGTTTTCATCTTTTGGAACAGAGAAAATTAAATGGAGGCAAATTCAAGGATGCAAACCTTTTCAGCATGAGGAAATCAAAATGTTTCATCTGATTTGTCAAAATAAAACATCTAGGCTGTATGTTTTACAGTTTTTTTCCTGTTTGCATTTGAAGCAAGTTGCGTAATTTGCAGATTGACTAAAGCAGCCTGATTCTGCATTTTTACTAAAAAAAATAAATAATTTCCATCAAGAGCTGTTATCCAGCTCCATTGTGGCCTTCTGAACAATGCTTGTTACACTGGCTGGGGAGCAGCAGCAGCAGCAGTAGCTGGAGTCGCTTGCCCTGCCATCAATAGCTTGCAGCGCTTGGAGTCTTGGCTGCCCTATAAACTGTCTATCTCCAGACTGGCTGAAATATCTGACTTTGCTCTGCAAAGCATTTTGGACTCAGGTCGCTTCAAATCAGGGAGAGGTGTTGCTGTGTAGAAACTAGGGGTGCAAAAGCACAGAAGTTTGCACAAAGTCACCAGGATCTAGTGAAAAGTTCCTTCATAATGTCTTTCAAGAACATAGATCTGCCTTTCCATGGGTTTTTTTTAAAGGCATGATCAACTCAGAAGGGTTTTTAATCTATTTTCCTTACTGTTCCACAGCATGCATGTGTATTTGTGTGAGGTATTTACGTGTATGTGGTTGTGACAGTATAAATATTAATAGCACGAGGGTGAGAATACATGTGGCCCTCAAATGAGGTTATATAAACACACAGCTGCTGCGCTATTTGTAAATTTATAAAGACACATTTCCATCAAGAGTGTGAAAGTCAAATAAGCGTGCAGAGAGAGAGAGCACATATGTTTCATAAACTGCACAAGAAGCCTATAGRAATTACATGGTGTTACTTAAACCCCGGTCCCACTGAAGTCAGCTGGAGCTGTGTCACTGACTTCAGTGGGATCAGGACTTGGCACAGTGCAGTTGCTATGATTTCCCTGGATAAAACAGATTGAGCTACTGGAGAAACAAAGGTCACACTCCTATCACAGTAGCAAAAGTGCCAATCCCTTGTGGCTCGCTGACATCTGAGCCTGATGGGGACGATACAGCAGCATAACACCCCACAGAAGAGTCTCCAGTCTTGCCTCCTGCAGACTCTGCTCTTGATGGGAAAACAGGATCTGGATAGGGCGGTGTACAAGGAGCAAAGCAGCTCTGCAGTTGCCTCCCTGCATTCCCCTACTCACGGAGCTCTGCTAGAGAGGGCCAGTGGTGGTGCATCAGCCAGGCCAACAAAAGAGCATCGCTTGTGTGTTTGAAAGGGTGGTATGTCGACAGTGTGCAGGCCAGATCTGTGGACTGCCACACAGTCCCATTTGTGCAACTTTAGCAGCTGCTTGCACTCTCAGTCTCCCCGGGGAGGTGTGTAGTCACTGTCAGACTACGTTCTGGATAACAGGAGTTGATGGGTCTAAGGTTTCATTCCATGGACAAGGTGGAGCATGAAAGGAGATGAGTCAGAGGCAGGAAGGTTTCAGGCACAAACAGGAATTGTTTGGCCAGTGAAATGGATTAAGAAATTAAAAAACCCTCATTTTCTGGGACTCTTAAAATCTGAGGTGCAATATTACATTTTTCCTACTGCAGAAGATGCTACTCAGACCCCAACGGCAAGTCTAGGATCATTATTTGGGCTCACAGAATTACCTTGGTCATGATAGCAGCCTTTGAATCAGGGACATCTTCCTAAGAGGCTATCTCAGCCCCCTGCAATGGAGCAAGTCCATGCCCAACTCAGATAAAGGTTTGGGCACGTGGATATTTGTTTGAACCTTCTCTACATTCTGTATCACTCCAGGTTTGGTAGAAGTATCCGAGAAGGAGTTCATCAGAAACTGTACCCTAGATTTCCATAGCCTTCCTGAGGCAGCCTCCCTCATGGGAAGGGTGTTGTGCAAAAATCTGCTGATTTTTTTTGTTTTTTGTAGGATCACTGATGCGTTAGTAATTGGGCCAAAATGTAGTCATGTAGTCACCCAACCCTGGGGGGACATTCTTCATGGGTACCAAAGGCCAGGATTCCTCCTTCCTAACTTCTTCACCAAGGTGTCTGAGTTGGCATAAGGTTGGCCCAGAATCCCTGGGTACCCAGTGAAGAGAAACAGGCATGTCCAGCTGGCAGTTCAGACCTTAGGGAAGTGGGTTGAATACAAGCTTCATTCTGCCTTTGATCGAGAAAACTTATCTTCTAATGGTCTTTGTCCTCAATGGAGGGCATCCCTCTGGGGGAGGTTTTATGCAACAGGTTGGGTTGTAAATGTGTACTGGAGTGCACTGCACACTCACCTCCCTCTGCAGACAAGACCTTATACTGAAATGAGAATAAGAGCTTTTCAGATAATTGAATTTTCGGTTCACTAGCAAGAACACTTCTTTTCTGTGTTGTTTTTGACCGGTTATTTTCAAGCCGAAAGTGACGGGGAAAAAAAGCATCTTGGTTTGAGCAAAACATTTCTTTTGTCCCTTTATAAGAGGTAAYAGCTGAGTTTTGAGCACACATTTCAAAATAAAATGGAAGGCAATTTCTAACTAAACTGAATTTACAAAGGAAATATGAAAGTATTTTGTTTGAAAGTGGCAAAATGAAACATTTAGATTCGAATAACAAATTCAATGTCAAAATGAAGTTTCTAAATTCCCCCTCCAGCCTCTGAGAAGGATTCAGTGAAGCAAATAAAAATTTGCAAAAAGTTGCTCTTACCAAATCTGCATTGCCCACTGAAAGAAAATAATCCCAAAAAGTTTTTCTGATCTAAAAATAATTCCACAAATGCAAGAGATCAGGCAGCTGTTTCTTGGACACAGTGCAGAGCTGTTTTAGCTAAAGTTTCAGCAAGTCACCCCCAGGCTTTACAGTAACATCTCTGTTCAGAGATCACAAATCCCTTGTAATTTGGTACATAAAAATGTCCTGCTAGTGCCATCATAGACGGAAGATAGTCACCTCATCCAGACCACAGTATGAGAGCAACCTGGGCTTGATTTGTCATACTTTCTTTAAGTTATTTGTGTTTGTTTCAACCAGCAGACTGGCTTTTGCTATATTTAGTTTCAATCTGGGGAGAGGGGCCTGAAGGGAGTGATACAAGTTTTACGGGAATGTTTTGTATTTTATCCTAAGTGTTTCTTTCTTCCTTATGCAAAATATGAGTGAAAGAAGGAGGTGGGGGCAAATAGTGGTTTCCCAGACTAGTACAATTGTGCAAATGGAGGAGACACATGGGTTTTGCAGAGGAGCACTGGGGATGAGTTAGAAAGCCATGGCAGATGTTGATCTCCCAGTCTGCAGGGTAGAGGGAGCACCACTGACCATCAGTCAGCAGCAAACCTTTTTTGGGTGTGTAATACACCGGCAGGTGAGTATGGCCGAGAAAAGCCTGGAGACAGAGACTTCAACTGACCTATCGGCACACAGAGAAAAAAGCCGGTCTCTCGGTATCCTCTAACTCATACATCATCACGGACACATCCCGTTGCCTTGCCTGGGTTGGGATCTGAGACCACATGGAGGGAAGGAGCTGCTGCCTGATCTGAGCCGACCAATCTGTAGGCTATCGAGCAATGCCAGCAGAACCTCTTTTCTCAGCTGCCTCATTGTCCTCAACACTGTTCTTCAGACGTGTACTTAACTCAGCTGGATGGCCTGGCCTGACACGCCCACTCCATCATTATCCCGACAGGGATTTGGAAAGCTACTTGAAATGCCCGTGATTGTGCACGCGTTAGGTGGCAATTTGCCAGCTGGGGCCCCGCGTTGCAGTCGGCAGGACAGCAGGCGACCAGCAGAGACGACAGCTCCCCTTGGGCAGGGGAGGGGTGTGCGTGTGTGCATGCTCCTCCTTTGCCTTCTCGCTCTCTTTCCCTGGGTTTCTCCCTTCTGCACTGGAGAACTGCCTGCGACAAAGCAGGTTCGCTAAACTCTTTCCTCTAGCCTTCTCCGAATACATTTGATACAGGAGATAATTTATCTCTTTGTGGATGAACTCAGGAGCTTCAGATGTTGAAATCTTTGCCTGGTTTTAGATGTCTAAACATCTGAAATGCTTTTTGAGCCACAAGGTCAGGGATATAAAGAGGACTGCATGTTACCACTGGTGAAGTTATTCTGGACTTACATCGTTGCACTGAATACATTGCACTGATTTTTCGTCCCCTRTGCAGTCTGCGGGGAGGTGTGTTTGTACATGGGGCCATCAGTCTGGCAGCTTCCATGAGCTTTGCTCAGCTGATGCATGAGTGATGTGCTCTGCTTGGGATTGGTGCTGGTGTGAGCTGTGGCCTGACCTTAATGCCACTGTTGGGACAAGAATCCCCTCTGATTTTTTCCAGGCATACTCTGTATAGACTAATCAAAGGGCCCCAGCTGCTGTCCCTCTGATGCATGCACTTTTCACTTTGATTTTCCTCTCCCGTTGGACATGGAGCTGCCAAGCATCCAGGCTGTGTGATTGCACATTCCCCACATCCCTTCACGAGGGATATTAATCTGCTCTGCTGTATTCCACTCTGATTTCCTTCAGTAAGCACCTGGAGCACAGAGGAAGATGAAAGGAGGCATTGTGCAAAGTCAGACACAACCCCTGGAAGCAGCAGGGGCTCAGTAAGGATGGGGCTGTGGCTACCCCAACACTGTATCCTGGGACAGACTGGGAGTGATGTGTGAGAGGTAGATATGGGTACAAACACTCAGCCTGATGAGGAATCAAATGAAAGGTGCCATCCTCAACAGGGAAATATGTAGATTTTTTGGGGAAGGAAAAGTGTTTTCCCCAAAGGGCAACTTGTGTAGGTGTTACAGAAAGTCACTGATGGCTGAGAAAATCGGTGAATCCTCCAAATGAACAAGCGTGTTTGGGAATTTCTCTAGAAAAACTGCATAGAATTAGTAAATTTGCTAATTGTTCCACACCAGCTTATTTTTTTGGCTCAAATTATGTCCCTCCAGCAAAATAAACTGTTTCTCATCCCCACTCTGATAATTGAGCAATGGAGTAATTACCTGAAATATTGCACTTGAGTGGGAAAGCCACCTATGTTACTAAAGCTACAACAAACTATAGGGTTCTGCTGACTCCCACTGTTCTCCCTGCAATATTTGTCTATTGTATAATTCCAGATCTATGACACCTGCTGTTCTCTGTCCCTTTGAAATAACAATGTCTGTCTTTATACATCACTTTTCCACCACAGATCTCAAAGTACTTCACAAAGGCAAGTATCATTATTATCATTTTATGGATGAGAAATCCGGACACAGGGAGGTTAACTGCCATTGGACTATCCTATATTTACTCTTCTACTAACAGATCATCCATCTATGATGCAGGTCAAATTTCTCTCTTTCATTCCTGGATTGCTCTCTCTTCCCTGTTCATCCCAATAGAATCCGAAAGCTTATGCAGAGGTTTAAATTTATGTGGAGCTATTGACACTGTGTTCTGCTCTTTGTCTCCCCGTGGTTCCTGGAAATTCTGCTATTTCTGCCTCCTTTAGAAAGAGCTGAGATAATTTCTTTTTCTATGAGCACAGATTACAAAACCAGATCTGGTTCATGTATCTCCCAAACTCTGAAGGAGCCTGACTTTGAGAATCCAGTTAAGACTGTTTGCAGGATAAAGGATAATTACAATAGTCATTATTTTAGACTCAGGTTTCCACTCCAGCATTGCATCTGGCTTCATAGGGTAAAATGCTGGTGTCTCTTTATATTGGAGTCTTGTTGGCCCATCTCTGCTCAACAATGGTTATGTTTAAAAATTCCGAGGAACTGTATTTTAGACAGTAGCCTGTGCCTGACCTTTTTCACCCAGCATCAATTGTGGTGAGGAGAGAAAATGAATCTTTGCCTTTGAATGATAAACTGTTTAAAAATAGGGCTTATAATGGCAGCGCTGACAGACTTTCATTTATAGCAGCTTCAGTAGGATGAGGATAGTATATTTCATGGGACAGAAAAGAGCGACAAGAGAAAAGAGAAAAAGAAAAGAACAATATTTATCTCTGAGGTGTTCCCCCAGCAAAACCAATTACTGGTCCTGTTCTTCCGAAGGATTTGAAGTGGCTAGCAAAATATCAAGCAACGGTGCAGAAGATGCTTTTGTCACAGCTGAATTTCCCTTTGGGACTTGGATAGGACACCAAAGGCAGAACAGATGAAAGGACATAATTCAGTCGGTCTCAGCAGATTTGCAGATGCTTATTTGTGCCATAACCTTCACCCTCTGAGACCCTCTTCTGTTAGTGCAATGTACACTTTGTGTTAGCAGGGTAAACTCAGAACATTCTCATCAGAAGACCATTAAAATAGCTGCACAGGGGCAGCTGTCTCGGCAGGGGTCTAAAAAAGAGCATAAGTATAGGGCAAGGATTTATGATGTTTTATTGACATCTTCCTGAATTCCTGATGGTTTTAGCCCTTCATTGCTCTAGGTCTCCTGTTGCACTCCCCATGCGCAGATACTTCTGAGCGCACATCATGATGCTGTACAGGCATTTGCATCTAAATCTTGAATCCGAACAATGAACCACATTGTGTAGGGTCCCTGCAAACCAAGGTCAAAGCCACTTGGATCGCAAATAGAGATGACTACACAAAGGCTTTAGAGTAAATTCTTAGGGAGAGAATAATTAGAGACATGGAAGTAAACGAGAAATGGGATAAAATGTTAGATAGATTTACCAAAGACACAGAGTGCCAGACTAACTCGATATCCTTCTTTGATAAGATAATTGATTTTCTAGACAAAGGAAATGCAGTAGATCTAATCTATCTGGATTTCAGTAAAGCATTCGATACGGTGCTGCATGAGAAATTATTAGTTTTGTTGGCAAATGTGGGGTTTAGCACAGGAACTGTAAGGCAAACAAGGAAACAGCTGAAGGGGAAACAACAATATGTTTTAAAGGGAGAAGCGTCAGGTGGAAAGAAGGGTAGTAATGGGTGTCCTGAAGGGGCTTCCTGGAGTCTGATCTGGCTTAAACTTTCTTGAATACTCTGTGTATAAAAAGTGCCTATAACATTTGTACCTGTGGGTACAAACCTGGAAAATATTGCAAATGGGAAGAAGGGTTGCAATATTGTAAGAAGAGTTAGATGATTTTGAGAGTTGGAATAACAGAAGCAGGATGGGATCTGCTAGTATAGACTGCTATGTCATGTATTTAGGTAACAGTAGCAATATTTTTTACTATGATCTGTGGATCTGTCACCTAGAAATGACATAAAAGGAGAAAAACATAGGTGTAACAATTGATGACAAGACACTATGACCCACTAATGTGATGTCACCATTAAAAAGACAATGTGGGGTTTGAATATAGCAGCTGGTGTAATACCGCTTGGAACAGAAGAATAGTGATGCTATTGTGCAAGGTCAGATCTCCTGATTTGGTGACCAATGGTCAAGAGGGGTCGATTCAAAGTGGAGCAGTTGTGGAACAGGACAATGTGACTGAGAGAATGGAGAGCTAGTCCTACCAGAAGAATTAGGAAGACCCGGCTTGTACAGCCTAAAAAAATGAAGACTGAGATAACTATTAGTGCTGTAAACACCAGGAGARGGCAAAAGCACTTTAACCTAAAGGACAAGCCTGGCACAAGAAGATACTTCGTGGTAAAAGACGTTCATAAATACGTTCAGCTTAGATTTCAGAGGACGACCTCATTCCACCAGAATAATGAACGTCTGTTAGGAGAAAAAGTTTTTGAAAAGCCTGCTAATTTAAAGATGGAAAGGGGTTGGTTGTGGCAGAGCTGTTTTGGGGAGACTTGAACAGCACATGTCCAAAATATTCAGTCTCCGGCACTGTTTTTTAGCCCCTTTTTTATCAGCACAGAGAAATGAAATCATAAAACAGTATGAATAGGGAAACAAACAGCGAGTCTCCTGGTTATACGTTCTATCAGTCCCCTGCTGGTGCCTTGGCTTAGAATTATTTGTGTTCATTCTCAGTGTCTCATATCTTACCAGTTCCAGTCGATTTCTAGCACATACTTTGGCATTGCAGTTAGGTACATTGAGCTCAGACTGAAATACAATATTCACAACTCCCTGATAGCCRTGAGATTCCCTTTAATATGGATTCCAGAGGTAAATCCTGCACCCCAATGACAGGGACATATTATTCACCTTTTAAAATGACCTTGCCTTTCATCCAGACCTCAGCGGTCAATCTAAATTGTGTTGCTCCAATAAAATGTAGTTAGCTGATGAGGTCAGAGACATTATTTTTTCTTCCTAGGCATAGCCTGCAGCCTTAGTTTGTAGTGGGTTAGTTGGCACTGATAGAGTGATCTCTGCATTGGAAAAACAGATTGACATGATGRGCATGAACAGTTTAGCAGGCTGGAGGCAGGGAAGCAGGACTTTACAGGCAAATTGGTTTCGTTTGTTTCGTTTTTGAGAACAGCAGCAGGGTGCTGTGGAGTTGCATGCTCATGCAGCTGTTTAACCATTAGTTGAAGAAGAAAAAAAGACAAGACAAAGAAATAATCTTTGAATAGCAACAAAATATTTCAAAATAGGATAAAAAACTTTAAAGGGTATCTTTTTTGAGTGATAGGGGACAAGAGGTGAGATTGGCATCAGCAAGCTAAATAGGGATGATTATATAGGGTAGAGTCAGAGAATTCACCCTCTATACTAATCCATAAAACATCAATTCAACACCCTGGGCTGGGAATCCATTTAGTAGACATGAGGATAATGCAGAGTGAGCAGTGTAAATGCAAAAACAGAGTAAAACCAAGTAGAGTTAAATCAGGATGGTCTGCTGCGARCTTACAAACAGCACGACTGTGACAGCGATCACACATTGCACAGCCCTGTAGGGTTCTGTCCCTGCTATATACATCAACAGATCAAGACACTGCTGTAATGTCAACACAGCTGCATTTTGGAGCAACTTCAGCCTTTCATCAGGGAAGGCGTAAACGTCTCTACTCACAGTCCCTGCTATTAGGAACTTAGAAGTCATTTAAAGATTAGCTGAGATGTTCTTTCTACCAAGCACTCTTTAAGCTTGGCCATTAGCAGCAAATTGGCTTTGAATAGTGTCAGAGCACCTTTCATTCTGAAAGACAGCTTGCAGGTGAGGGAATTCCTGAACTAGACGTGATATCCTTATATTTAATAATCCCTTACAGAATTTTCTCTCCTTATTTATTCAACCACTTTTTGAACCCATATAAAGATTTAGCATCCACAACATCCCGTGGCAAGGAGTTCAACAACGATTGTGTGTAGAGTAATCTCCTGATGTATGTTTTGAACTTGCCATCAACTAAATTTATTTGATAACCCCCCATTTTCTTATTGAAAGAGCCAGTGAATGATAATTCCCTGTTTATATTTTCTATAGTGAAATAACAGCAGAAGGAAACAATCATCTCCTTGTGTGTCCATTAGTATTTCATTTTGGCCACGACAGACTCTGGCTTTGAGGACATGTCAGACAGTGGGTAACAAATATCCCTTTGCTGCACAGCTGGAACAATGGTATGGCAGAAATTAGGACATCTCAAAGACTCTGTATTTTCTGCTTTTTTTCCCTTCCCTCCATTTCCCGGACTTATTTTGAGACTGATCTGTCTCACAATGCCAATGTAACTTGCAGGTGTTTCATGTCACCACGGTTTCTGACCACATTGGCTGAAGATCACACTATGTAGGGAACAAGGCATATGCACAAAAAATCTATATTTTTAAGCTCAAGATGATAATAATAAGAGCTTAAGTTTCACTGATTTGTTGACAATGTCATAACCTGTCTATGAATAGCATCATAGCATAAGTCATAGAATCATAGCTAATTGAAGTCCATTTTTGTGAAACTACAAGGGAATTTGGCCTCTTGTTTAAAGGCATTCACTTAATTTACTACATTCCAGAGTAAGGATCAATAAACAAACAAACAAACAAAAGCTTTTGAGTTTATTCAGCAGAGAAAGAATTATGACATGAAGGATAATGTCTTCCTATTTTATAATACCTCTGGCAATAATATATTGAAATTGTTATGAAGCCATGATCATATCAGAGACATTGAGCAAAGAAACAACCACAACAAAACTCAATTTTACATATATTCCTTCACATGAGAGACAAATCAATCCATTCTCATAAATAATATACAAAAGCCCTTGAATAGCTCAAAATTCAATACACTTATTAGAATGTCACTAGAACCCTGGGAACCATGTGCATAAAAACATAGATAGAAAGAATGATTCAAGCTCCATCATTCAAAAATTCCTAGATAAGAAGTGGTCATTAAAGATCCCATTGGATTTTATTGGAGGGAAGGGATTTAACATACTACAGGGACCCCACTCTTTGCTCTCATGTTGGTCAGCTGTGTTTGTTGAGAGGTTACTAAGTTTTATGCAAGGCAGATGAAATCGGCTGAGGATACGGGCAAGACTGGGGATTAGACATACAATTTATGAGGCTGTTTGGGTGAAGAAGATAGTAAATCTTTTGTAGTCATTTATAATATCATTTTTCACTGGTTTGGATAACCTTTGTGTCCTAGCAAGGTCATATATAAAGATCTTTTTCTAAACATAAGGCCTTCCTTTTTGTCTTTCTATCTTTCAGGCATGCTTATATCCTGATGCCCAAATATGAAAGTGCTATGGAACAAGTTCTGAGTGTCAAAATTAAGTTGGTTTATGCAAATCAAAGCTGCTGAAATATCAAATCTTTTACTGGTCATATCTGGAGGACTTTACATACAAAATGGGTTAAATGAAGATCATACATGGTGCTGTTCCAAGGCAGAGCTGTTTCATATTCTTTAGCTTCACCAGCCTTGTCTGTGCAGAATTATTAGCTATCATGCATGCTAATTGACCTGTTCTGATTGCTGTCACAAAGGCCTGACTCTGGTCTCAAACTGGTATAAATCCTTGTCTTTTGGAGGAAGGACTCCACTAAAGTTGCTGGAGACACACAGGTATTACATGAGGAGAGCAGGCCAGCTTCAATGTGCTCAGCCCCAATTTGTAGGTCACCAGCACATCTCTCRTCTTAAACTTTTATCCAGAGCATGGGAGAACAATAGGTGTCTCTTGGGACAAATATTATTATCACTGTAACAGAAATCTCTAAACTGAGCCTTAGAGCTGTTGTAACTTTGTCCCTTAAAGAACTGGTGCACCAGAGTTTTGCTTCTAGGTTCTTGCCCAATCCTGATCTGATCCTGCTTTGAGCATTGGCATTTCACAGAGGAGTTTTGTTTTTGTTTGGAGTGTTTCTCACTTTCCTAGTAAAAATCTCCAAGGGACATTCCTGGTAGTAACTCATCTGTACCCTGATACTGAGCAGTATAAAAAAATACATGTGCACGGCAGGATACATCCCTGTGTCCTCAAAACCCGTCATGTGCATATTTTGCCTCCAATCATCTGCTGTTTTTTGATACTCCAGTAACCCTGAGTCCAGAGACACCCAAATTCTTTTGATTCTTCTTCCTTCCTCACACCCCATCCCTGGTGACTCGATCCACACTAGGCCACCTTGTCCTCCAACCAAGGCTACGTGTGGAGTGAGTATTCTGCCTTTCCTCACCTAAACCTTCTCCAGCATTACCTCCCCTCTTGCACAGGCAGAGGAGAGTGAAGGTGTCAGCCAGCCCCACACCAAAAGTGGGACTTAGTGCAGGCGGTGGGGCTGAGCGAGCCATCAAATTGATGGATTATTTTGTGAATTGTACTGTGTGTTTTTAGATAAACTCAGGGAAAACTGTGTCTTATGCTGAGCATATGACTACTGTAATAGTTTGTCTCATAACAAGATTGTTAGCCAGAAGGGAGAGTGAAATTGTTGTTTTTTGTATGTGTAACTAACCATGCCTGGACAGAAGGGTGCATTTGGCATAATTCAAAACACTGATGGGTCTCAATGAAAGCTCCCCCTCAAAGCTGTGGGAATACTCAACTTGGTGCAGTTTGGGCAGCTGGAACAAACCCTGCATGTCATGCACGGAAGTTAGAGTAATGAGTGAATTACTTGAGTATTTTAGGCACGGATAAGCTTGTCTTGACAATGACAAGCATGTCAGGAACTCAGATTCTGCATCCTGGAGACACTAAAGCAAATGAGTGATGCCTGCTAAGTAGCTACCTTGGGAGAATTGTCTTATTTTTATTATTTTTAAATAGAAAGCTTTTAAATACAGATTTAATAGGACTGAGTAGAGTTAATGCATCAGGAACATTGAATGCTGATTCTTCATCATAATAAAACCACTGATATGAATGAGAGAAGGAACAAACCACGCCAGCGTAACTGGACAGCCTATCTCAGTGCTTTGCTTCTATGCTTTGGATTAGAGTTCCTCCTATCTTCACAGCCCATTTAACCAAGTCCAAGTGCTTCCTTTCACTGCCTGCCATCCTAATCTATGTAAACCAGCTCAGTCAGGCATTTTTCATTGAATTAATACATATTAATGGGCAGTAATACATTTGTACTGTTGCATACATTTTCTTGAAGTAGAATTTTCCATCTAAAGCATTTTATTCACATTGCCGCATGGTAACTGCATCCACAATAATATCTTTAGTAATTATTCATTACAGGAATAATACAGCTGTGCCACACATTTTAGTGGCTTTGTTTTTTTTTTAAACAGAATATGTGATTATATTTGTAGACTAATCGTATTATTGTCATTAACTTAGGAAAATAATTTTCTGCTCAGCTATTGGGAAAAGCAGTGGACAGGTAGAAATCAGGCATCTTTCAGATATGAACAGAAATTGTTTTTAAGAAGACATATAAAACAGTAGATGTAGGGTTTGGACTAAGCTTGACTCCATTATTTGGATGTAGAGATTATGAAGCACATGAAATGTAATAAATACACATAAACAGGTGCCAAAAGTTATTACAAATTGGGCAAAACTGAAGCTTAGATTAGATGACTGGAAAATTGTCCAATAGATACATATCTCACTCACATTGTGGTTTCCATGTACTTACAGACCTGGCAGATACCTCATCGGAGTCTGTGTTTAAACTCAGATAGAATTGSGTATGAATGAGGGACAGTTTCTGCTAATGGTCGAACGGTTGCTCAGTGTAATGCAATGCACGTGAAGTAAGTAGATGTTGGACATTCTCATGTTTCCTTTGAAATATGAGTACTATGTAATGGAGACACAAGCAGGTAAAGAAGGTGGTGGAAGTAAGTTTGGCTTCAATTCACACTGAGTRATCTTTTTTCTGGGCTCAACCTTTCTCCTCATGCCCTGTAAGATGCCCTCACTCCATCACGAGTTACCCTTGGGAATGCAAACAGACTGTTTGGCGTGCTTCAGTCAATTTGCCACCACAGTAGGAAAAAAMCAGAGATATAAGACACCATGTGGAACAAGATTGATGGGATAATAATGTGTGTCCATCTTTCTCACTGGAGAACTTCAGCATCAATTATTGTGTCAGCTGTAATTGTGTTGTTTGTTGAGGAGAGGCAGGCAATGCCATTGTTCTAACGAGGCAGGAGGCTCTGTCCTTTCCTATCATGATTTGATATCTTTCTGAAGGGAATAAAGACAACTCTTGAAAACTTAGCCGCAACAAAACAGGCAAACCATAATCAACTGCAGCAAAATAATTAGCAACATAAACACCTTCAGGCAATAAGCAATTCCAGTTACTCCTATGGAAGCAGCTTGACCTCACTTAGTGCCTATTATCCATAACTTTCTAGAGTCTTATTGATACTATAGTGCCAAGACCTATGGGATCTGCCAAAGTTTGTTTCCATTACTTACCAAGGAAACAGCAGTTCTACAGTTGTTTAGGAGATTAATTAACTTGTCAAATAATTAAGTAGACAGCCTGTAGTGGAGGTTCCCATTTCATAACTGATTTATCACTTCAGAAGCTTCCCAGATTTAGCTTCTTTACATGAAGACTTCCATACCAAGAGAAAAATATTAAGATACGGCTGAGTTGAGGGGAGCTTTGTGTACATTGTGTACAACTTACCTGTTCAGGATTTTTTCTGATTTTGCCTTGGGTCTGTGAGGAATGTGGTAGTGATGCAATAAATCCCACACAAATTTCATTGGAACAATAAACTGCAAGCAATAAGTGAACTTTTAGGGCTGGATGACTGTTTTCATTTTGGTGGTAGCAGATTAGCATTGGCTGAATGACAAAATCAGAATTTGAAAATGAGCTGCTGCTGCAGTGAGTGTTAAAATGATTTGCTCATCTGCTGGTTTAATGATCAGCTCATGATTTTGGCAGACCCAGGTTCAGCTACCTCTTCTGCGGTGCAGCTACCTCGCTTTCCTGTGCAATACTGGTCAAGTCTCGCAGGACTGTGAGAGGTCCTGCATATGAGAACCACATTCAGAAGAGCTTAGCTCCCACTGCAGCACTTAAAGGCAGATTTTCCAGTTTGTTTCTGCATCCAAAAGGCTGGAGTTTTCTGGGAAGCTAGTATTGACTGAGGATACTGGGCTCTTTGGAAAACCATTGGTCCTTCATCATGTTGTACCTCATCTGTGAAATAGGGATAAATAAGATTGCCCAGCAGCCTAGGAGTGGTGGGTCTTGTGGGAGATGGTGAAGTGTTCAGTGATGAGCTAAGTACTGAGTGAATTAACACTTTCTATGTACACCAGCTCATATTTGTTTCCCTTGAAAGCATTGAATTTGTARCATTGAATCTCCAAAGTTTCATTGGTGTATTCATTATCTGAGACGGAAGGCAGTAAATAGAAATACCATGCGCCATTCACCTTGCCCCTGAATRTAGAACTTCACGTGAAAGTGTGACACACAGGACCGTGAAGGTTGGCTCTGCTGGTAAGATAAGCTCATTTTCATTGATTTTGTTAGAGGAATATGTATTACTTATATGAATATGCTGACATTTTGTTGGAGCATACGTGAAAAGTCCTGTCTATTTGCCTGCCAAAGACCTTCCCAGGGAAACAGTTGTGCTAACCCGTTTAAAGAAAGCATCCACCAGGATATTGTAACGCTGGGTGAACAGAAAAATACATCAAGATATAAATCTGAGCCCGGATTTTGAGTCTGCATGTCTTCTGAGGGGACATTGGTCTGGGGCAGTTTATTCCAGCCTCTAGTTAACATGAATAATTGTTTTGTTTCAGGCTAGAAACTCTCGACTATCAATAAAATGTAGTTGGTGTAGTCACCCTCCTGTGGGGTACTTAATGATCCATAAAACTGTTTAAAGGGAAGATTTTGGCCCAACYTGTGACTTTAGTTTTGATGTATCTATATTATACACATGCACATTTACATTTTTTGGCTGCAAAGTTGAAGCTTCAGAAAGTGTAGGATTGTCTGCGCAAAATTCATTTGCCTCTTTTATGCACCTGGAATTTTATATCATATTTCATGACATGATAGCAACTGTAACTTCCAAATCACCAGTGTCCAGTGGTCCTTCTCCCAAAGCGCTGGGAGACAGGGCAACTTCATTATAGAAAAGATGGAAAGATGGACAGGGCAATGAAAATGACTTGAGAAGAAGCCTCCACCTTCAGTGCCTCAACAGATATGCACATGCTTACTTAAAAGCATTGCTACCACCTCACTTGCCTGGCCACAGTGCATGCATACATGCACCTTCTTAAATCCAGACTCGCTGAGGATCATGTGGCAAATACAATTCAAGATTTCATCATGCGGCTCTCAAACTCCAGCGCATTTGAGCAGTGACACGTGCGTGAGGAGCACGGCTAGGACCTTGCAGACAGTTGAGACCTTTCTGCCTCAGATGTGGCAAATGGTATGGCAACACAAACTAACTTGAGAGCATCCATTTGCCTTGTCTTTGGCCTTGCTTCACCCAGCTTTGAATGTTCTCTGCTGAGCAGATCAGAATGGGAGTTGACAATGCAGATTGCTATCTCCCTGTTGCTTTTTCCCCCCCTCACTTTAGACTAGTGCATCTCACTTGAAATTGTTTGCTGTCATAGTCGATCTCTTTAAGGACTCAGGGAGGAACACTTTAATTAGCCCTGATGAAGTGGCAGAAGCCAAGTGAATCCTGGTGGTTCTTGCTCTCCTTATGTTTGTGTTTCCTGCCGTGTATACTTGCTGGCAGAATTTTAAACCTGGCTAATTGCTCTTTGTGGTGTCTAGACATCTTGAGCAAGTGCTTCTTTCCTTTCCTACTGGTGCTTATAATTTACATTTGCATGCTCCCCCCATTCACCCTGCACAATCTCCAGATAGATAAATCACACAGCACTTCACGCTCAAAAAAATAACAAAGACAAGCTTAGAGGAGTTTGGAAATTGCACCATAATGATCAGCCATGATGTCCCAGCTTCTCCAGTTACTAACAGATCCTTGCACCAGTTTTCCATCACTTGCGTCAGCAAGGGCTCCTTGCATCAGACTCCTATCCTTGCCTCCCAGTCTCTCAAGGAAGATAAATCACAGACCTTTCACTGCAGATCCRAATAAATGGTATCAACTCATTGCCCACTTGCTGTTATTCTTCTGTCACAGTGAAAGAGCTCCAAAGATGAGGAAGGTATACTTCTTCTTTTAGAGAAGCCATCACATCATGTGAATGTATTGTGTTTGTTACTAATAATGAGGGGGCCAAAAGCCCTAGACTAAATAGTCAAGGTGGGATTGTGGGAAGAGAGACACCTGTAGACATAGAGCTGTGAAAATTGCACGGGCACATCAGTGGAAGAGCTTGTAACAGAAAGGAGATCTGCTGACCCTCACCTCAACATTTGACCCCCCTGCGAAGTATCGCGTAAGAGTGTTATGCAGAGTACTGAGTTCAAGCTTACAACCAGTAACTCTGACATGTCGCTGCACCCTAGAAGAGCACCTGGAGTTGTCCAGCTACGCCCAACCTTCCCCACACCTTCACTGGCAGTCTGCTCAGCTMCTCTCACTCCAAGCAGTGGAGCGCAGGCATGGCTCAGGGTATCACAAGATCAATCCTTTCCCCTTCAGCTGACTCTTGTTTGCTGCCTCTGCTCGTGTAGAGCATGAAAGGTTTTGTAAGTGGTATTAGAAAGCAAAATCCCCCTTCTAATTTGTCCTTCAAGAGAAGAAGCACAAAGAAGCCAGATGCCCAGCATATGACTTCGGTAGATATTAGTCTAAGACGGAACAGACGATCATCTGTGAAGAAATCATCCCGTTGTTAATAGATCCTTCAGGAATATTAGCAGACTGCTATAGCTTATGTTAGTCTCTTGAAGCTCAGCTGCTTTTTCCTCTGTACATGTTCCATATTCACCCTTCTCTTCTTATAGATAAAGCCATCATTCGGATGCTCTTCATCTGCCACTCCATTTCAGCAATTTTCCCCAACTGACGTTTCAATGATACTCCTCCTCTTTCCTCAGTTTAGTCCATAGGAAATGTAGCATTAATAGACTAATATCTAATATCCAGTTCTATACCAAGGGGACGGAAGATGGTTTATTTCCATGGGACCAAAAATAACCTGAAATCATTGCAATTCAATTCCTTGCCTGCTTTGTGTCCGCTTGGGAAAATTTGGCCCATGGCAATTAGAAAGAGAACTTGACAAACTAATTTTCGTGTATGAGCTGATTAGAATCTGTGGAGATGTTTCTGTAGGTGAAACAGTGCTTTGCTCCTATCACAGTTGCTGTCTCAAAATTCATCAAGCCCAGTGTAATAATTAGATTAATCACCCTGAAACTCTGGCAGGATGTCACACATCATGAAGCCATAGTCTGCCACAAAATGATTATTCAAACCTTCCCCCTCCAGAGAAGACAGTACATAGCCATACCTGGGCAGAGGTTCAGGTCAGAGCTGAGAAGTTGTGTAACCTGTCTTCCAAGAATTCTGCTGTGAAGCAACTGTATTTGAAGCTAGCAAGTTAAGGCAGTTACAACTTTTGACACTGAACCAAAAATAGATATATATGTTGATGTAACAACCCTCGAGTGCTCTGACGAATGAACATTATTTTTTTGCTGAAAAGTGTTCCTTGTTTTCAAGCAGCTCTGCTAGTTGAAAAAGGACAATGTGTACATGCTGTCCTGAAAACTTTCAGAAAAACATTTCAGAATGACAATGCACACCCATGAAAATGTGTCTTTAAACCCCCAAATCCAATATACAAGGCATGAAGACTTCCAGGGAGGTGCATCTTCTTGACTAATTTCTAAAGCAATGGCTCTGAAAATAGCAGGTGCTTTCTTCTTGCTCCTTGCTTACCTCCCCTTCTCACCCTTAGGACTGGCATTCACTCATTAAATGCCAGATCAGAAACAAATGCTGATACTTATTTATAAATACCTCCCCATTAAACACTCCGTGTAATGACTGTGGAAGACAATGGGCCCTGGGTGACTCTCTTCCTCTCACAACAGTTCATGGGCTTCACTGCAATTATTTCCAAAGATAATTGTAAAGATAACACCATTTAAAATATCTAATGTTTTATTCAATATTTCGGTGAGTTTCAATTACTTCCAATTATAATTCAACAGCTTTCTATTTAAAACAATTATTGTCCTTTATAACCTGTTTCAAGTTAAATAAATTGTTTGCCTTTATTCATCATTGACTTCTTCTGTAGGTATTCATTCTAGGTCTCCCTTTGGTTTTCCAGTTCCCCATTAACTTGTGTAGCCTTTCACCCCTTATGTGCCCTCCGACTCTACAACACAATCAAGCCTCTGACAAAAGCTGTCAGTGCAGCCCCTGAGACAATCACAATCAATTAAACTCATTGAAAATCAATATGATTCAATTACAGGCAACAAGATACAATTGTAGTTGACTGAATAGTGCTGGGGTATTTGGAGCTAAGCAGGGCCACTGGGGTGAGGATGAGCTCCGTCTCTAGGAAATGAGGGTGTCACTACGAGCAGCGACTTCTTACATGAATATGAGCACAAGRCAAGTGAGGGGAATATTGATACAGTCCATCTTAAAGTGGGAATACTGTGGGGTAAGACCATTGTTTGGTTCATTGACTTTGTGGGGAAATAGTGCTTGAAAGGAAAGAGTCTCCCTAAGACATGCTTGCAGTGATGTTAACTTGTTTTTTTTCTTCTTATTTCTTTGTAGCATAAAATATAGTCATGCCCTGATAACAGGAACTGGTTATCCTGTGATTTTAAAAAAAAAAAAAAAAAAAAAAGCAGACGCTTCAAAATACTGACATTAAAAAGCTGGATTTTGAAACAAGACATTGTAGCTTCTTTGATGATCAAAAAAAAAAAAAAAAAAAAAAAGTTTGATCATAAAACTATTTGAATCTGTGAAAAAAACTCTCTTTTGATATGGGACAGGAAGAAACCCTTCATTTGCAAATTGTTGTCTCCTTGCAGTTCTTTGAAGGTGAGAGTTCCCAGTTCAATAGCTTTACATAACTGTGAGAGCTAGTAGGAATAAAAAAGTTTATTTTGTGTAGATGTAGAACAGAGGCACTTTGTCCTTCATTTCACTGTTTCCTTTTTTTTTTTCTTGATGAAAACTTGCCATATTTAAAAAAGAGTCATTGTATTTCTCAAGAGAAAAAAAAAAAATACGCAGGTCTTTCAATTAAAAACCATAATTTTAAAAATCTTTTTTTCCTAGTGGGATATTACTAAAAATGAAAGTATGTGTTCTTCTGTTTGAATTTTTTGCCACAATGTTTTCATTTAAGTAGGATTCTTTTCCCACAAAAAAAAAAAAAAAAGGAAATATACATTAGACTAAAAACATCCATAAAGCTTAAAAAAATTTCATTTGGGATTTTTCTTCGGAAATGGAAAATTAGAGGAAATGGAAAATTAAAGGAAATGAAAATAGGTCAGGAAAAGATTTCCATTTAGCCAAAACAGTACTTTTGAATTAATTTATTCTCAATCAAAACATTTCACTCAGCTCTAATCGCTGGTCTGAAGTCACCCTGCAGCATTCAGGAGGAGTTGATTTAGATGCTCCCATGGGTTCCCATGAATTGGAAAAATAATCAGTCAATCATCTTCCTGCTCTCACAGTGTGATGTTGTTGAGTAATTCTCAAGATCATACCATCCTCTTGCCGAAACACTTTGTCTGGCTTATATTTTTACCTAGCAACAATGATTGCAGTATCTACGGCCCCAATCCAGCAAAGCACTTTACACATATTCTTTAGTTAACGTAGTTTCCTTGATATTAATGAAGTATTCATGTACTTAAAGTTAAGCCCAAGCTTAAGTGATTTGTTGGATGGAGTCCTAAGCCTTGGAAAGGGGACGTGCTGAGATCTGGCTTGTGGAAGTGTCCACAGCTTTTAAAGAAGTGTGGCTTGGCAGCAGTCAAAAGTTGTATTGATTCAAGTAAATCAGTTTAGAAATTGATGAAGATCCACTTAAGCATCTTCCTTTCAAGGCTCCTTTTTAAGTCGCCTTAAAGCTAATTTGATGAGAGATACTCTCTGAACAGTTTAAGAGTGGGACTTGCTCTGACTGACCAAGCTCAGTTCGTGAATGATTTGCTGAGCTCCTGTAGACATCTGCAATGAGTAACAGCTTGTGCTAAAAAGCGTGAGATTTGTCCCTGGACACCCATAAGTAATCACCTTGCTGAAGAGGAGGTCTGAACAAGCAAAGTCAACTTTCTGAGGTTTTATACAAATTATATACTTTATAGCCATTTTTTACATCAAAGCGATCAACCTATTGTGATCAAAGGTCCATTTCAGGTGATATAACTGGAAATTACTGTAATGTACTCTGCTCGAGTATTACTTACATTAAAAAAAAAAAAAAAGCCACCATTATGCATAGTTGGAGGGCAAAGAAGGTTCTTCCCACCTTCTTGCACTTTGTAACCTTATGGATCCCTCTGAAAAGTAGCAGGTGACATCAGTCAGGTTATATAAATACAGCTATAGAGTGCAGTGCAGTGATATACCTGTCCCTAAGGGTTGTCAGAAAACCCCATGTCTTCCCTACAGAGGAGGAAAAAAAATATATATTTCTTGAAAATCACCAATCATTTCGGAGCTTTCCTGCAGACCTTACACAAAAAATGTATTTGAAATGTCAATTCAAAATGTTTCAGAGACAGGTTTTCCTGACCGGCAAAAGGAGACTCACTACTGACAGTGCTATAGGGAAAAAATATCTGCTGAAAAACATCGGCCCATACCCTTGCCTTGGTCTGGGAAGGAGATAATGCAAAAGGATTGTGTAATTTGATGCAGGTCCACTGTCAGGCCAAGCATATTACAGGCTTGGTTGATATGAGTAAAGTACATCTAATCCAGGCCCAATTCTCACCTGTTGCACCTAACATATGCTTCAGCCACTCGGATTTGAGTGGGTTTTGGTACAGGTGTAACAGGTTGCCACGCGCTCTCAGTTGATCCTGACAAAACCCAATCTGTGAGTGAGTTATTCTGAGGTCTCTCAGGTACAACAAAGTGGCACAGCACATTTTACTGCTTGCATATTAATCTCTTCTCTCTACAGAGATAAGCGATCAAATATCAACRTTTCAAATCTCTAATTCATTGATTTCAGAATTAAAGTCCTTCTATTTTATCTCTGTATCTGATGACAGCCATCTGGACACAAGGGACAGGGATAAGAAATCCATAAGTACCRGTGTGTGGTTAAAGAATGACTATTCAAGATAACACACAAACATTAAAACAAGGACAGACTGAAGTCAATATGCCCAAACATATTTTAATCATTTCTTAATAAGTGGATAATTTGGAGAGACTTCCTAACTCAATCGCCTTCTGCTTTTTCCATTCACTCTTCTACAAATCCTCTTCTCCTGGTTCAGGATGGAGTGGGGAGAATGTGTTGGAGCACACCTGTGCCTCTTGCTGATGCTGGCTGGGCTCAGGATGCATTGGAGTTCATCGATTAGATGAGACCCTGTGTATTCCCATGCCTCTGGTTTAGCCCAATAGAGAGGTTGTGCTGACCCATTCCTCTCTTCTCTGCCATCGCTGCTGCTCTGCTGAAAGGTGAGAAGGTGTGTTTCAGCCCCTCTCATCATGGTTCAGTCTGACCCCCTCCCAGCTCTGCCACTGCATCCCTGTGCAAAGCCCAGCATCCCCGGGGCAATCCATGCAGCTCCATCACTGAGCCTCATCCCCCTCCTGCAGCCCTCTTCCCAGCTTGAGTAGCCAAGATGACTTGGGCTGCTGCCTATCGGGTCTGCCCACACACCAGCTCTCTCCTCAACCCTGCTCATTGCCGATCGGTTCCTTCCCGAAATCTGCCTGCCTGACAGCCCCCACTGGGAGCATCCCGATATGCAGCCGTTTACGTTAGCAATGGGGACAGATAGTCAGGGTCTGTTCACCTGAGGCAGGGCTGCTGCTGAGGTGAAGTGATTAAAGTATTAACTGCTGGAATAGCTGTCCATCCCACTCATCTCCATCAGAAGCAATTAATATGGATTATATATATTTTGCAAGAAGAATATCTTTCCTTTCAAACCTTGGAGTAACTCCAGAGAGGATTAGGTAGAAGACTGAATGAGCTAATTTGCATAAATTAGGTAAAATGTGAATAGTAATTTGCATTCAGAAAGGYTCTCTTTGACTCTTCATGATATATTGATGCCATCTGGAGAACCTTGCTATGAACCAGAGATTTGTTGGACCGATTTTCCCCAGGCTGTTCCCACAAACTTTGCGGGTATGTTCAGAAATATTCCCCTCTCCTCCTATCGCTTGCAGCAGGATTAAAGACCTTTTTATATGATTGGCCTTTTTTATTCAACAGAGGACAATTCAGATAGCTTAAGGAGAAATAGATGGTACATTGGAAATACTCTAATTGCTGTTCTTCACCTCAGGCAAATGCTCCCACAGAGCACTATGTTGAACGCCCATGTTAACACGGCAGCAGGGTACCAGGGTGAGGAAATGGTCAGGCTGGGTTTTCACATAATTTTTCTTTTCTCAGCTTATGTAATTTCTTTGGGAACCCTACTTTATGAGTTTCTTTTTATCTCTCTTTCAGTTAAATAGCTTTTCCTTGCATTATACTATTTTCAGTCCCACTCCTTCCTTTATCAGGCAAGGACATGTCCTATGTGCTACTGGATTTCTCACACAGTCACAGGGAGTTTGCTGCACCCTGCCCAACTCCGTTACATGACGGAGTCAGTCATGTTGCAGTGACAGTCCACAGCGCCTCCAGCAGAACATATCAGCGGATTACCACCCTCTTCCTCTGGTGGAGTTTAGTGCATCACCCCCTTCTTACAAAGGCAGGAACTGGGGCAATTTGCCACAGGCATCCTTAAGGCTCCAGAGCGCATAAATACTCATAATAGACTTTTTGCTGCCTCTTGGAGCTGCTGCTGCAGCCATCACTAAAAACCTCTACGGGTGGTCAAACAAGTGATCTGCAGGCTCTCCTCCCAGAGCTGCTACTGTTGCTGAGGCTCACAGTAATGACCTGCTGAGCCTCAGCATCACTGCTTTATACAGACAAAATAATCTGGCTGGAGCTAGACCAGTCAAAGGTAACACAGATGGGGCATTCATGGAAGAATGACAGTTAATGGCATAAAGACCTTACATGCTCCAAGGTTTTAGGGCAAAGAGACAAAGACAAAGGGTCAGAGAAGTTCAAGATGCCAGAAATGAGCAGAAAACCTCTTTAGATGTAACCTTTTTAAAGCAGGATGGTAAAGGAAGCTGGCATCAGGTTTTGAATGTGATTTATAGTATTCTTATACAATCAGAATTGCTACCAACCCCTGAAAAACAATTATTTCCACAGCTCTTCTCAAGACGAATGTGTCTGAGCTAAGAGACAAACACGAACTGGGGCATGAGTCACTTGCTCATGCAATTGCCAAGTTCACAGATTGAACTCTGTGACAAGTCAAGTCTGTATCAGCTGCCTGTGCTTGAGAGGCTGGATGTGAAGTATCTGAGATGAACAGCATTTGACTAAAACTGACAAAACTGGGGTAAAGGTAATAAGATAAGATTCATTCCAAATAAACACCTTCAGAGAGTATTTTAATTGTTAAAAGGATGGATAAGGGTTTGGTGACTATTTGGTAATTGTACAAAACTAAATTTATATATCCTGGAATAAAATTCTGAGAGCTTTGGAAAGCTCTCTTAGAGCTGCAGAATTAGAGGTCATTTCTATGTGACCTGAAGGCTGAGACGGTACCAAAAATATCTAAGAAGTTTCAGACTCTAATTCCCTGATTGTGCCTAATTCCTTTAGGCCATTCTTTTTCCTTTTGAGAACACCAGCAATAACTTTTTATGCAGCTTTGTATGTGTTATATAAACTTTTAATAGTAAATGGCAAGCTGACAATTTTCAGATTAAATGTTTTTTTCTGTTGGCGAATGTCAGTAGGTCAATACAAACCGTTTGTAGAGGAGCTCAGTTTAAATGAATTTCCCCATTTGAAGAAACCATAATTTTTTTAAATGGCAAAAACATCCTATTTCCTCATTTTCAACAGCTAAGCTAATTATGTTTTTATTTCAGAAAGCTCACCACCATCTAAATGAAATATTTTCAAGGTATCTAAATGAATTGTGCATTGATCTGATCTGTACTTTTTTCAGATTATTGGTTCACAAACACTGATGAATCCAGAACGGGGAAAATAATTTCAAAATCTTGCAAATTCCTACTGACAGAAAAAGCATTTCCTTTACTGATCTAATAACAAATAGCAATAATAATGAATGTCACAATTACAGTGATCATGAGGATAGTTATTGGCAATTTAAATCAAATGTCTCCCAGAAAACAGGAGGAGGTGGGAAGGAGTGAGGTGGGTGGATGATGGCTTAGAAGGATGGTTATTGATCGAGTTGTTCATGGTGGATTAACTCAGGAAGGGGGAGTTAGATTTATTTTAGCTTTATCTGTGAAGAGACATTGAATATTTGCTTAATTTTATTGCATATGTACGGCATAACTCGATGATTACACACAATTTATACAAAAAACATACTAAAGCAATTAAATACTCATTATGTTAGTTTTCCTGGCTCAGGAGGAGGACCAGATACTTCCTTGGGGTCTCCTCCAGCCCTGTCTTCTATGCTTCCATACGCCAATCCTTACAAAACTGGCCTTTACTGGGTTGGGCTCAGAGCCACCTGGGCAGTAACAGGAATCTCCATTAAGATCCATTTTGAGTCCAAAGAGCATTTGGGCAGATAGTTCAGCCAGGCAAAATGGGAAGCTCTCCTAGACTCTCCCTAGACTCTAGGACAAGTTGTATGCAAGTGTTTTTCAACCTTTTTCAATTTGCTGGCCTGTAAAACCTTCTTGCTTTCAACGTGTAAGCCCCACCTAGCAATTCTGAGCCCACCGCCAATAGCTTTACAGTTTTCCAAGATTTATAGCTGCCTGCTGCAAATCCTTCAGAAATAACGCACAGACCCCCAGGCATCCTTGGGTCAGTGGGTTGAAAACCACTGGTTTGCGCCGAAGGACTCCCAAAGAAGTCCTGCAGAAGGGTGGTGTAGCATCCTGAATGTGCTGAAACTAACGGGACAGGCACAAATCTCAGCTAGAGATAATGGAGTGGAGAAGTATTCACGGCTTTAAAACTGCTCACTTGGGTACCTGTAGCAACGCAGCTCTGCTTGACCTAATTTACTTTATTCTCAGGCAGATCTTACAGCTCTGTGCTGCTGCTCGGTACCGTGACACTGCCAGAGCTATGCAGTTTAAAGCCAGCTTGCGACCCAGCTACCTCTGCTGCACTGCGGGYGCTGGCTATCAGGGTGAGGAGGGCAGTGCAGGCATACTGAGCATCAGGGCTGAGACAATGCTTTCCCTGCAGTCCTGGGGACCTCTTCTATGTGTTTTAGCACAGGAGGTTTCAGAACTCCCTGTCAAGAAAAATCATTGACTTCTTTGTCTGGGATAACACTGAAAAGTCTCAACTCTGATTAAAGTTGGCTTGTTTGCTTGCCTTCTCTGTAGTTGCATGTGGGTATAGGATTCGCCTATATCCTCTACGCTTTTCCCCTGGAGAAAACATTTCAGCAGTACTGAGAGGAGTCTAATCAGGTATTAAAAACAAAGTGAATTGCACTTGCTGTAGAATCAGGGGTAAATTACTAGTGCAATGATAGAGCCCCTCTCCTGTTTTAATCCATTTTAATCTCATTGTTGAGTTAATAAAACCTATTGGTTTACTAAATCAATGTAGGGTGAGATTCATTATTATGCGCCCTGGTACACAGATCCTAACACAAACTCTCTCTGCTATAGACTGGAGTATTACTGATCCAATGGAAATTGGCTCCAGGGAAAAATTACCTCTTACCAGTTGTCATAGAAAGACACTCGTTATGGTAAATTTTTGCTTGTGTGAGACAGAGGTTTTATTTGACTTTGTTGATGCTGACTGCACTTGAAATATTTTTACAAATGATTTAATCTACAAACAGAAAAGAAACCTCCCTTTGTTTGAGTTCATATTGGATTCATTTGTGACCATTAAGCAAAACAGCTATGTCCTATAATGAAGAGGGATTAGTAGGGAAACAAATATATTTGTTAGTTTTATTCTTCCCCCTGCATTTATTAGAACAAGCCTGTGTTTCCAGTTTGCATTTCATTTTCTTTATGGCAGGCCGCTGGAGTTGAGACATAAGTTAAAAAGATAAATTTATATAAACTCTGAATTTTTCCTGTTTTTCTGTCTCGGATCATATCATTCTTGCCAACTGTCTTCATTTAGGAGGGTCAATCTATATTTTACTAGAGAAACAGACACCATTTTTTCATGCTGTTCCTCCCAATAGCTCTCTGAAAACGATGAAGTTCTATGAACTTAAAAAGTATCTCTCTATTTATAGCTTTGCAGATATCAGAGATTTGATAGAACCTTTTTCTTCTTTAAAATCCCTTTTCAGTTTTTATTTTTTTTTATTTTTAATTCTTGTAAAAGAACTTGGAAGGGCTTGAATCAGAAAGTGCTGGTCTCTTTGGAGGTGTACACTGGTTTTTCTGATCAATAAAAAGCATCCAATCTGTCACACCCAATGTAAATCTGTGCTATATGCAGCCACAAGTCTTTGCAAATAAGAATACATCCCAGGGTAACAAAACCAGGACTCCCAAGGACTTCATGACAGCTGTGAAGGACTCCAGGCTCTGACACATGATCAAGTGAGAGCAACTTAACAAGTTACCAAACATCGGAAGAGCTGAGGTAGCAGTCTGGGCACACGTTCTTGGCTTGTGACAAAGGTATAATAATGCAATTTAACTTAGCTGACAGAGAAACAAAGTGAAGCTACATCATATTATTTTGCATTAGCTCCAGGCAAAGAGCATATGTATGGACAGGTACGTTCGCTTCGCTGATGTGCAATAACATATTAAGCCTCCATGACCTGATGTTTTATCCAAACCCTCAGATCTTCTTGCTTCAAATATCTCAAGCTTTTACCACGTCAGCCAAAGGGAATTCTTTAGCCAAGGTTGATCAGGGAAAGACAGCGGTGGCACACCACCCCTGTGTAGACTAATGTAATGCAAACTGATTGCACTGAGCTAATACGGGTTGGGGGAAATAGGGATGGCCACTTAAACTGCCGTCTGGCAATGGGAAGATAATGGAACTGGGAGGGCAAGGGCTGCTATTTGCTCTCTGTGTTATTTATAGAATAGCAAATGAAAGAACAAGACGGGCACGCATGCGAACGTCTAGTTGGTTGAGGTTATGGTTGGCTCCTTATTGATTCCCTCATTTGTCCTGTTCCTTCCTATTATTTTCTCCAGGCTGGGATTATATCTGGATGATAAATTGTCTTTTTCTTCTAAAGTTGCCTGGCGAATGGCATATGAAGATGTTGCTCTCTGCAGCACCTCCTGGCACTACTGTAACACAATTACCAGGAGGTGGGGGACAGCCATGTGCAATGTGACCTGCCTGGCTCAGCAAGCGGGTTCATGGGAGAAAAGAAGTAGGCAAGGAGGACAAGAACAGAGCTCCCACCTGGAAGAAACAGAATACAGGTAACTTCCCTCATCTACTTGCTGCATTGGCACATCTTGGAGCTCTGAAGTCCTAGTGATGGATTAAATACAGCAGAACAGGGACAGAAAATTCTTCCTGTAAAATTCATCGCTTAGTTCAGCAACAGCCGTGGAGGACAGTTGAGCTTCTAGGATGCAGTGCTCCTTCCTCCCAAGGCACCCTGTGYGCTGGGGTAGGCTCGAGAGGAGGTTTTTCCCTTGCTACCTTTCCTTTATCAGTTTCCTTCTTTGATCATGGGTTTCAAATCACCAGTCCATCCTGTTTTTTTTACAGCAACAGACCTGGCAAGAACTGCATCAGTAAAAAAGATCCGCTGACTGAAATTCCAGCTACAAATCACTGTCAGACTTCAGAGATGTCTTTTCTACTATGGAGCTGGAGTAGATATGTATGTACATAGGCCCACCAAAAGAATCTATTCCTCTAGTCCCTGGAGTATTTTCAGTTCTTGACCCAGGGTTATATCTATGCACAGAGAGAAGAACAGAAAAGGAGGGGGCAGCAGGAGACGGAGAGAAAAAATTAGGACACTAGTACCTATGCTCAGTGGTACAGATATAAATATTAATTCAGTTATTCCGCTGAGAGTAGAAGTGATAGGCAGGATCTAGGAGAGTATGACAGTGGGGGGCTGCTGAAGTTCCCCTGATTTTACACAGTCRGGTGAAATAATCATAAAAAAGCCTATGTGGAAAGGTCTGACCATTCTGGTGTGTCTCTGCTACTCCCAGTGCAAAGCCCTTTCCTTGTGCACATGTGTATGGATATGCCCATGTACCCTTGAGATTAGATTTATCTTAAAATAAATCCCCCGGTGACTCCTGCAGCACAATCTCAGCTGGCAGCTGCCACTCTCGGCTGGCCGTGGCTGAATGCCGTGTGGGTTACGCTTTCTTGTTCCCAACACAGGGCAGATCCAGCAGGGAAGAGACACAAACCCTGTTTTGTGTCAGGGCCAGGAAAAAATCTTCATGCATAGAGCTAGTGGGCAGACAACTCAAATCGCTGGCACAGAATGAAACTCTGGAGTCCTTGTAACACCTGGAGGATTGTTCTTCTTAACCTACTTGCATCGTCTCTTATTTCAGCCTCTGCCACCCAAACCGCTAAGTCACAAATCTGTCTAGTAGAAGAATCTCTGCTCCGTCAAATGGCCTCCCTGGGCTTTAGAACTCCATTAATTAGCATCTTTTAAATGGTTGGGTAATATTCGTTTCTCCTTTTCAAAACCATTTCCCCAAGCCCTAATTTTAATAAAGCTGGTGCTCATGAACATTTGAATATTAAAGCCCTTGGTTATAGAAAGACGAAAGAGGCATTTTAAAAGACAGCCGAACAAGGATTACTTAAATGGCTGACATAATTTTGTGTGTGTGTCTGTGAATGTGCAGAACCTCCAAGATAAAACATTGTCTTAAAGGCGTTTCTATGTCAGTGTGTATAAGGTCAGAATAACTGTAATTTGGGAGGCGGCTGTGTCTGTCAGGATAGTAACAACATCAGGGGCCCTGGGGAAATGTAGTACGATGCAATATGTTTAAGTGTGGATGACAATTTTTTTCAAAACACACCAGAAAGGGCTGTGTTTTCTTTGTACAATTGCATGCACTGTTTCAGGTGTGAAAGGTGAACTGCAAGCTGCCATATACTTAAAGATCTTGTCCTGGGAAAGTTGTTTTGTATAGTTTATTGAGAGTATAAAATTGGGGTTTCTTCACTCAAACTTTATAACCCCACCAGCTGGGGCTGATGGTACCAAAGGCAGAAGCACTGTGCCTGATTTTGTGCAAAGCACTTATCTGATGGGGATGATGCTACTAAAATCAGGTAGGTATATAATTTTTTTTTTTTTTTTTTTTTTTTTTTTTTTTTTTGCATCGTCACTGAAGACCTCCAGTTTTGCAGGGTATCACTAGCAGGGATTTCCCCACCTTGCTGGCAAGGTTCAGCTTTGCCCTGGAGGAACCAGAGGGCAGCCTGGACTGCGTCACCCTTTCTGTTTTCTCCTGAGGCTGCCAGCAGAGGTGTCAGACCGATGATGTTTTTTGTTACGTTGATACATCTTGTCCACTCTGGACAGGGCACAGAGTCTCTGATTCATATCTCACGGGTTAGTGGATCAGATGGCAATGATTTCTGTCTTATCACAAATCTAAGGCTTGGTGATCAGTGAGGTATAAGTATTTCTCCAGATACTTCAGGCTGCCTGGGAAAGATTTACAGCGGTTTCCTTGCTGAAAGGCTTTATACACTATCAAACCTCTCTTAAGTCGGAGAGCTGCCTATCAATGGACTGTTATTTGCTCAGAAAGCAGCTGTGTTTTCCCACTAGATGTAATAGCACAGCCATGATTTGTAGCTGTTGTAAAATGATGATAATCTGTTATTCACAGTCCACCAAAGGTGGTCGCAGGGTTTTGCTGAGTGGTACCTACTACCCAAGATATTATATTATCTTAAAAATAGGCTGGAAAATTGGTTCTCCTTTTAATTCAACTGCCATGCCCCGATCTTGCTGTCCTCTCTGCTGTGGCTATTGCTGACCCTGAAAGCAGCCTGAGGAAACCCTGGGGAGCTGATCCCAGCCACCAGCYGCTTCACACGCTGGTGATGCTCCTCACCTCTGGTGGAGCTCAGCCTCACGCTGAAAGAATCAGGTGAAAGTAAGTACCTATTTTTCAATAGTTTCATTCTCTGTATTCGAGTCAGTGACAGATTCGGGCAACGGATTCAATTCTTAAGCCATTTTCTTCTTAACAAAAAGGCTTTTCAGGAACGCTGAAGCACTCTGTCTCTCTTGTGCAGGAGCAACGCTCTGTGTGACAAGAATGCGTGCGCTGCACTGAGTCCTTGCGCCTTCTGCCAAATCGTGGGCCTCTATCCACTTAACMTTAAGGAGGTGTTCCTTAGCTGATCTCGCTCACAGAACAGTCACGGGAGGTCAACATCGTACGCTGACTTGCAGACAGAAGGCCAGCACGCTGTATTTGGAGATAAGCATGTTGAATTCAGAGGAATTGCAGCAAAAAGATAATGCAAGAGAGCACTCAGGCTTCCATGCTAGACCTAGGGCCATGAAGATGGCTCCTCGTTCCTGTGCGATTTCCCTCTAAACCATTGAAAATGCGTATGGTGCAGAGAATCTATCTACAGGGGTCTGACTGCAAAACTTTGGGATTTATATACATGCTTTGCGTGGTCACAAACCGCAAATGAGCACATAATCCTGAAATTTGACTCCTCTTCCCCCTGCTTCTTTGAATCATCTCTGTGGTCTGGGTTTGTTTCCAAAGGATAYCTTTTGCAATTCCAAACGCCGGGTGCAAACGGACATTGGGTGAAGCAGAAATTAATTTGGATTTGCTGCAAATGAGCCTAAATGCAGTCCATGGGTTTGGAGCTACTAGTGGAAGGTTGAAGTCAAATAGGTAACACACAGGAGAAACTGTCCAGTTAAAGTGGCAACAGCCACACTGTGGCTCTTCAGTTGCATGTGGGTCACGAGCAGATCTATATTCCATGGCCTCTTTTAGAGAGGCAGCCCCTCATCCTGTAGTGGAGGAGCCCAGCAGAGCATCAATCATTGCACATCGCTCCTGAAGCTCCCTTACCTTCCCTTACCCCACGTGTGCGGGTCCTGCATGTGAATATTTTGGTCTCTGGTTGGGAAAAATCAGAACATTTACCCTCTTATAGGAGGTTGAGCTTCTCTACCTAAAGTAAGAGCAATCAGCTACCAGGTCAAGGGACGCAACAGCAAATGCAGTGTGACAGACAAGGCATTTTGCTGAGGTTTATGTAAGGTTTTACCAGCTCCGTCCATCCCACAATGTACAGGATGTGCCTTCCTTATTTTCTGCACTGGGTGGTCTTGTGTTTCTCTTAAATTTTGCTTGTGGTTAAAACGTAGGATGGTTTGTTTTAAAACTTGGAAAGCTCTGTCTTGTCCACACTCATGTTGCAATAGAAATCTGATCTTGAAAGACAGAAAGAAAAAAAGAGAGAGAACAGAAACTTTAAATGCTCAAAGTCAAATATTTGCTTTCTCTATCTTATTTCTCTGCATCTGATAAAATAATTGCCTGGAAGTGGAGACCCTTCTAGGAGAGATGGAGAAGAATAAATTTTTTTCGGGGAGATGCATAGTAGGTAAAAGAGATTATTACTGGTTCTAAGTGCAGAATAAAACCCCGCTTCAGGCCTTCGTGGCTTAGGATGAAAACATGTTTTCATGATTTCTATGCACATGGAGGAAAGTGAATCTTTTTCTCTTGTAGTAATTGCATTTTTAGTCACAATTGCCTGTTATCTTTGCATTTTCCACAGGTGGAGATATTGGTTTCCACAGAGGGTTTGCTGTAGCTGTTCATCTCTCAAAACCCTTTGTGGTATTATGAAATGCCAGGCTGCCAAGTAATCAGCATGGTTTTTTCTAATGAACACACATGTGCAGGCAGTAATTTGTTTATTCAACTCCTTGTGCAGGTTTGCAATTTACTCCAAAAGCAAGCAGCAGCATACAGAGAGACCAGATCATGGTTCAGGGGAGAGATGGAGACCTTTCTCAGGGATTGCCCTGGCAGCAGATCCAAAGGCCATTCRTTCACTGGCAGTCCGTGACACCACCCGTGGGAATCTGTTTAACTTTTCCCCATTCAAAGAATTTGAATTTTTAACGTCTTTATCAGGAAGCCCTTCCTGTATCATTCATGAGGTCTCTTTGACAGAATGGAAATAATTCTAATCACCTAAGTTTATTTTTCCCTTGATCTCTATTTTTACTGCAGTCTGATGAAACTGGTTTGGTCAGCTTCCCATTTGTTAATAGGCAGATTCACTTTCTGATTTTCAGTCACGCACAACACAGCAAGAAAACAGCTCACAGGGGTGATCAAAACACCTCACTGAAACAATTTCTGCTTATTTTGTGTTTTGCAATTATTCTTTTTCAATTTTTCCTTCAGTATCACAGAACTATTGAGTCAAAATTAGGTTGCCAACATCACTTAAAAATAGATGAACTATTTTTAAATCCCAAGTCAGTGTTAGAATCCATAGGCAGTCTTAAAAAAAAAAAAAAAAGGCAAACATTTATCCTCAGAATCAGCATAATTGACATAGTTATTCTTTGTTTTACCTAACAAGCCCTGAATTTCAGATTGCTTGCTTTTTTTCCACTGGTACTGGTGAATATCAAAAGTGTGGAAGCAAAGACAGGATGCCAGATTGCTGAAGAAAAAAAATTATTAATCCACTTTCCTCTTCTGCTCTGGCCTCAGTCTGCTGGGAGGAGAGGAGTGTGAAGGTGAAAAGGGCAGGGAAACAATTTCTGAAAACCTGTGCAGTGGCTACAGGAGAACAGCATGAAAACAGTTCTGAAACTCCTTGAAGTATTATTTTATCCCTGTGATAACCTCACTCAAACAATCTTTCACCTCCTTTTTACATTCTACTACAAAAGAGAAGGGGGAAAACAGGCCAGTGAAGAGGGAGGGGAGAGATTTTTCTATTTCACACTCTTTCCCAGAAACTTGGTGGTAACAAAAAGGAACGGACCCATTCCCAGGCTGAACTTGGGGCTGTACACTTAACGAAGATCCAATTTGCAGCAGATTTCAACTCTGCAAGGCCGGAACCACCCTTTGTCAAGCAGATCCCATCCCAGAAACTTCAAGAAAACTGATAGTAACATGAAGATACTGATAGTCTTGCTGCTGGGCGTTGCTTCCACGTGGGGCTGTGGACACTGAGCAGCCAGCAAATGGTGGTCCCTGGCACTGGTTTGGAAAGAGCAAGGTTCCTGGGCTTACACATCATGTCCTCCTGCGAGGAGAAGGGAGCCGTGATATCAAAACCTTCAWTCCCTCAGAGCAGAGACCTATCTACCTGTGACGACTCCTAACTTGATGTGTTTTCAATGCAGTTTTTCGTGATGGATTGTTTGGGCCCCCTACCATTTACCTGCCAAAAGTTAATGTAAATGCTGCAGAAGTTTGCAGAGGAAATGAAAGCCCAGGATGTTTCTGAAATCTGGGAGACAATTAGTGTGATTTACATCCTTGGCATTACAAGGAGCTTAAAATTTTTTGTGTTCCCATGAAACATTATTGGAGAGGTGGGGGTTTGGGAAAATTATATTGGCTGAAATACATCGATCAGGATGTTGTGAATAGTGTAGCTGCTAACGCAGATGGAAAGCTGATAACAGGCTAAGGGGGTTTCAGATCATGCTGCTGCACAAGGACATACTTTTACAGATGCTGGAACTGCTGAGCTAACTGCTTTTCATTTGAAAACTACTGCTTTGAATGGGCAAGAAATGTCTTTGCTATACTTAGAGGTGGATTATGCGATGGGAAAAAATAGAAGGGCTACTTCATGTGCCAGCACATGAAACTGCCTCCGAGCATTGCCAGAAAAGCAGAAAAGCACAGCAAAAGCTTCTCAAAATCTGATGAGAAGCATCTCTAATGAGGAGCAGGTGTGAATTTTGCGCAAACATAGGTTGCAGGGCGACTCCAGGGGAAAGGCGACATATTATTGTGGTAGGGAATGAGAACACAGAGGAGCAGAGAAGCGGGAACCTCTGRACTCCAGGTTTAAGATTTAATTTGGTGACACATGATAAACTATTCAATGCTCATGTTCTTGGAGATCAGTCACTCTCATCATCGGGATGAGGCTGCACAGTTCGGCGGCAGGATTGCTGCAGATCGGGAAGGTCGGAGGGGCACTGGGTACAGGATAAATGCTGCTTGGCAGAGAGAAACATCTACAGGGTGGAAAAGCCTCAATGCTGGAGGCTCTGGACCAGCACAAAAACACAGGGCACTGGCAGACAGAAGTGAGGGATGCTGGTGGAACAGGGCTAATAGGAGGTTTCCATCTTTGCAGATTTTTTAGGGAACTAGCCAGTGTAACGACACCTTTAATTTTTTAAAATATAATTTAACTTCACACATTTTTGCCCTGCATAACCTCCTCTCACCTCCTCCCAAAGAGATCATTTCAGTCCACACCGGTGAGTCGCCATGGAGACTACAGCCATGTGATGGCAGGACGTGACTCCACACCGCCAGAGCCTCACCACTTAATTATTTATTAATAGGCTTTTACCCTCGTAGCCTCAAGAGATGCAACATCTTGTTACCAAGGCTGGGAGAGAAAAAAGAAACAAAGGCACAGAAAATGGGGGGAAAACACAGGCAATTACAAATAATTAATTAGAAGGACTATGAACATGCCAGGAAACATGTAATAGGAGCAGAAATTGAACTCAAAAACCTATAAGTCAATACTGTTCAGCTGAAGAAATATCTGGCTAGGTAGAGAAAAGACACTCAATACATGGAAAGGTGAAGTTTGTGGCCTCAATGTCGGCAGGGTCAGTTCTCTGGGTGCCCACTGCAGCACTGTGCTGGGGGCCTTCATGGAAATGTGTTGTGCACGTTCTCAGCTGGAAATGAACCCTAACAAGTAGATCATCTTGCCCTACCTCTAAAATCTTGCTAATAAAGATTTTGATCACCCACATCAGGAATAAGGACCTTGGGGACAACAGGACCATGCGGCTTCGATGACCGGTCACAACTTCTGAATCGCAGAGGGTCTCTGGCAAATGTTTGTGAAAGCCTCCCCACTGCCTGAATTTTTGGTTAAAACAGACCTGGCAAATAACGGGCCAATTCACAGGAATGAGTGCCAGTTTATAAAAAAGGTCAAGATGCACAGCAAGATTTCCTTGCTTTGCATTTGTTTTAATTGAACAGCTAATCCAGCCTATTATAATGGAAAATAAGTAGAGGTAAAACACTTACTTGAGTCATCTTCTTTGTATCTCTGCTCTCTGTAAGAGCTACAGGACAGCGTTGGCAGACCAGGTATCATTTTTTCTTCAGTCTTCTGCCCAATCTAATTAACCCAACAACTTTCTTGGGGATCCTTGTGACTGCTACACTAGGAGGAGACTGAGAACAAGTTGGCACTTTTAGAGGGCTTGTGAGGGGACATCTGTGCCCTCTAGATAAATATCAGACCTGACAAGACAATGCACTGGGCAAGAAAAATGAAAATAATTTTGTAATACGTCTTCAAAGGGGAAAAAAATAATAAAAAATATCCTTCAACCCCAAGCACAATATAAAGCAAAACTAGAGGAAGTGCATGGCACAGAGCCAGGCAAATTTAAGGAACAAATCTAGCAAACAATGAAAAGTAACAGCTCTGACCAAAAACAACCATTAAATGTTAAATGCTGCTCTTGTAACTGACAACACCAACAACTTTAAAGGGCTGTTTTACTAGCATGTGTATGTGTGTGTGGGGAATAGTTAGCCTCTCAAAGGGCTGACTGTAAATTTGTATTTCTTGTGTTTTGGTTCCGGGTTTTTTTTGTCAGATTCGTTTTTGTTTTTGTTTTTTCTTTACAAATTTGTGGTAATTGAAGGAGAAATCTAGAGCCCAGCTAATTACAGTCAATGAGGTTGTAGCACTTTGCATCTGGTCTGCATGGGCATGAAGGACTGTAGGCATTAAGTGCCTGCTTGCCCTCAAAGCTATAGGGCAGGTTCACCTGGAGACACCTCTTTCTACCACACACGAATAAGGCAAAAAATCTTGCGGTGATTGGACAGAGAGGAGAGGCAGTGGGGGACCAGGAAGGGAAAGGGTTTGCTGGCATTCCTGTGCATTTTGAATAGCGTTTCCATTCTTTCCTCTTTCCCTTTGCTTGTAATGCATTCTCCAGAAGGGTGATGCATTGCTGGCTGCATACGTAGCCACACAGTGGCCTTAAGTGGGATCTCAGTGTTTATCTCCAGCATTATGTAGTGTCCAGGCTTCTGACGTTTAAGCATCTGAGAGTCTTTATTGCATATCTCCTCATCATTTCTTCCCCCTTTGAAGAAGGACAGAGCTTGGGTCCTCGTCTTCTGCACAAAGGAGCCTAAGGGAAGGACTTCAGGTACAGAGGAACTTGAGGCAGCTCCCAGAAATTGATGTCTTGGTCTTCCCCTGCCTGACACAGGTCAGCAGTGTACATCAAACCCATCCCCAACCACTTTTCTTGCCAGTGCTAAATGAGAACACGCTTGGATGTTTTTGTTCATGTGAGCAAATCACAGAGCCAAAAGACTTGTTCATGGTGTGGGGAACAAAGACTCAAGCTACCCCTTTTTCTTTGCTGCTCCACTCTTCTCTTATCCTCTTGTCTGTCCTCCAGGAAGCCCAAAGTCTCTGTCAGTTTGTCTCAGCAACCCCTGTTGACTCAGTGGTGCATTTGTAAGGGTTCATCCTTTCCCATACCCCTGTAGTTTTTTGGGAACAACTCCTAAAAGCTGTTGTATTCTCCGACACTAGCCAGGTTATTCTCTAATCATATTTAGTACAGCAAGATTAACCTGTCATTAAAAATATAATTGTTCTTCAATTTGCACTTCTTTCTTAAATGGAAGCTGAGCAGAGTTCCGAAGCCCTGACTGGAACTTTGCTGCAAAGCCTCTGGCAACAAAAAGCTTATTATTTGCAAAAGAGGGGATCCTAATTGGAAAATATGATGGAGAGAAAATAGTGAATCCCCAGTAATCTCCTTCAAAAATGATAATGCATGTGGTATAATGAATATTAATGTATCATATTTATGAAATGGGGACACTGGAAAGTGCAAGATAAGTTTTCGTTCTCTGTGCATTGTACTTGGCAAATAATACTCCATGGAGTCATGTTCACCCAGCAGTTGTCCTGCRCACTTCTGTCTCAGACACAGCTGAACTGCTGCTAAACAAAAATGARCCCCAAATTTCCTTTATCCATGACCCTACAATAGCCACCATCCCACCTCTGGCATCCCCTACCCACAAACCTCTTCTTGCTCACTACTCATGTCATCCAAACATGACACTCCTCACACAGCCTTGCCCATCCCTGTGAAGCCAGGAAGTCTTGTGAACATGGACCAACTCTGCTGAAAACATGCAGTTGTTCTAATTTCCACTATCGCTAAACACTGGGTATCAACCTAAATGATCCTGGAGAAAGGGAGGTGTGTTATTTCTATTCACATTGAATTTCAACATCATTCAACTAGATTTTAGAGTCAGATTTTTCAGCCCTTCCTCACCAGTGGTCACTCAGTCCCTCTTGAAGACACTAGAACTACTTGTGTGAGTAGGTGCTAAGCCAAAAAAGTCAAGAACTTATAATCTAGCCCTTACTGTTCAGATATTAAATGCTAAGAAGTACCAGAGTTTGTCCTGAAGTCCCTGGTGGAGATGCTGTTACTTAGAGATCCCCCTGTATTGGCTAGATTCTTGTTTCCAGCACTGTAACCACAGTGCATAAAGTTTTCTAGGACAATTGCCTCTCTCTTAAGTATAGTCATTACCTGTTCTGGCAGACTTCTTTGTAATTTAACTTTGTACACTTTAAAAATAATTCCCAGAGAACCGAGGTTTATTGGGGAGAAATATTCTTTTATTTACTTGCTCATTCCCACACTAATATCTTCCTGCTCTCTGCTTCCTTTGGAATTAAGTGGTTAACATAGTTACTGTGCAGAAATGTAGATTTCCCCTGGCACTCCTTGGAGTGAAGAAAGGATAATTTCAGACATTTTCCTCTTTAGGTAATGCATCTGCCAGAGCTATCTCAATATTTCTATAGGACAAATGAGACTGACAGCCTGGGAGAGCAGGAAAGGAAGAGCCATCATGCTGATAAAAGACCTGGGTGGGACCCGATGAGATCCATCCGCAGGTCCTGAAGGAACTGGYGGATGAAGTTGCTAAGCCACTATCCATTGTATTTGAGAAGTCATGGCAGTCCGGTGAAGTTCCCACTGACTGGAAAAGGGGAAACATAACCCCCATTTTTAAAAAGGGAAAAAAGGAGGACCCTGGGAACTACAGGCCAGTCAGCCTCACCTCTGTGCCTGGGAAGATCATGGAACAGATCCTCCTGGAAGCTATGCTAAGGCACATGGAGGACAGGGAGGTGATTTGAGAGCCAGCATGGCTTCACCAAGGGCAAGTCCTGCCTGACCAACCTAGTGGCCTTCTATGATGGAGTGACTACATCAGTGGACATGGGAAGAGCTACGGACGTCATCTATCTGGACCTCTGTAAGGCCTTTGACACGGTCCCCCACAACATCCTTCTCTCTAAACTGGAGAGGTATGGATTTGATGGGTGGACTCTCCAGTGGGTGAGGAATTGGTTGGATGGTCGCATCCAGAGGGTAGTGGTCAACGGCTCAATGTCCAGATGGAGATCAGTGATGAGTGGTGTCCTGCAGGGGTCTGTATTGGGACCGGTACTGTTTAATATCTTCATCAATGACATAGACATTGGGATTGAGTGCACCCTCAGCAAGTTTGCAGATGACACCAAGCTGGGTGGTGCTGTCAACACGCCTGAGGGACGGGATGCCATCCAGAGGGACCTGGACAACCTGGAGAAGTGGGCCCATGTGAACCTSATGAGGTTCAACAAGGCCAAGTGCAAGGTCCTGCACCTGGGTCAGGGCAACCTCTGGTATCAATACAGGCTGGGGGATGAAGGGATTGAGAGCAGCTCTGCCGAGAAGGACTTGGGGGTACTGGTGGATGAAAAGCTGGACATGAGCCGACAATGTGCGCTCACAGCCCAGAAGGCCAACCATCTCCTGGGCTGCATCAAAAGAAGCGTGGCCAGCAGGTCGAGGGAGGCGATTCTGCCCCTCTACTCTGCTCTGGTGAGACCCCACCTGCAGTACTGCCTCCAGCTCTGGAGCCCTCAGCACAAGAAAGACACGGACCTGTTGGAGCAGGTCCAGAAGAGGGCCACGAAAATGATCAGGGGGATGGAACACCTCTCCTATGAAGAAAGGCTGAGAGAGTTGGGGTTGTTCAGCCTGGAGAAGAGAAGGCTTCAGGGAGATCTTATTGCAGCCTTTCAGTACTTAAAGGGGGCTTATAAAAAAGATGGTGGCAAAATTTTTAGTAGGGCCTGTTGTGACAGGACAACGGGTAATGGCTTTAAACTAAAGGAGGGTAGATTTAGACTAGCTATAAGGAAGAAATTTTTTACGCTGAGSGTGGTGAAACACTGGCACAGGTTGCCCAGAGAGGTGGTAGATGCCCCATCCCTGGAAACATTCAAGGTCAGGTTGGACGAGGCTCTGAGCAACATGATCTAGYTGTTGGACTAGATGACCTTTAAAGGTCCCTTCCAACCCAAACTATTCTATGATTCTATGATTCTATGACTCCAGGGATCTGCACTCAGCCCTGGCCACAAATTCAGTGTGTGACCTTAAGAAAACCATTTAATCTCCATATTCCTTAGTTCGCTACCTGTCAAGAATTTTACTTTCCTTCTACTCTTTTTCTACCATGTTGGTGTAAGTTACAAGCTCTTAGATATAGTCTCCATCTCATCCTGTCATGTTATTTAGCAGAAGGGAACACCTATCTTTGCAGGGGCCTTTAGAAACTAGAGTAGAGATAACAATAACAACAATGATAACAGGGAGATAACATCCTCAGGATTACAAAGGTGATTCCCTGTCTTCTGATTTCAGTCCACATAATCCCCACAGAGAATCCAAGTGTTGCAATCATCATGTGATCCCACTAGGATTACAGAAATGATTCACCTACAAAATGCTTCATCAGGTAGCACTCCTAAGATGACAATTTGAAGGTAAGGGTGGCTCTGGGGCTGTCATAGATCTTTATGAAAGTTGAACATGGGAGTGTGACAGCAAGCTCTGACTTTAAATCTGGTCCCTGCTACTTCTGTTAAAATAAGGTCTCAGCAACATGCAGCTTAGAGTCTGTGGCACAGGCAAGACTAGTTTTGAATACATCCACAACAGAGTGCCATACACAGGACACAGTGGCATATGTCCTCTAGGGACAATGGGACATATCCCATTGCAATAGCTTTGGGATGTGCTTCTTTCACGCTACCTCCAGCAAATGCTAGGATTTGCATCCGCATATGTTATTTCAGAAAGCATCTAGCGCTTTGAGAAGACACCTCCCCCAGGCTACCCAAAACCTTCAGCCACCGCCATGCAGGGCAATCTCTATATATGGAATAATTATTTTAGTCAGGAGATGTGTTAGAAATAGGGTATGTGCAGCTGTTGTGTGGTTCCCTGCACTTCCTCGAATGGCTGCCTGAAAAAGTRGATTAAAACTGTAAGTGGAAGGGTAGTTGCCATGGAAACTGCATCATTGGAAGCTTCATTTCAATCTTTTCTTCCTTCTGATAATTTTCTACCCATTTTACCACTCTGAACAGCTACCATTCTGTCTCGGTTCTCCCTTGCCTTCATCAAACTATCCGTGATGCCACAAGCCAGGAGTCAGGGTTTGGAGGTGAACATAGTGGAATGAAATATGGGAAAACAGTGCCAGGGTTGCACTGGGAGGCAGTTTTGTGGGGGTCACGAGAGGAGCTGACTTCACTTTTGGCTCAGAGGCCAAGCAGAAGACCTCAAGGTGTGGAAAGGAGTGACTCTTACTGGACTAGTGTTGTCAAAAACCACCCCAGTCCCTGCAGGACTGTGCTGTGAGTGTATTGCTCCGGTGGTGCTGGGTACCATCTCAGGTGTGCCCACCTGGGAGAGCAGTGCCCTCTGACTGCCCAGGGACCACCGGACACTTGAACAGTTCTTCACGGGCTCATGGTGCTCTGGGAGTGGGAGGAGAAATGGTGTCGTTTTGAAATAAGAGGGGCATATGAGAGAGGTCATCTTCAGGGCTGCAGCCTTGAGCACAGCAGGCGCCACTAGCCAACATTTTCTGTGAAAACTTGTTTGTGCTAAGGACTAACTGAGATTAAGTGCCTTGGTGTATCTCTGTGACAATGAAATAAACCCAAATTAGGCCAGCTTCTGAGACGAACCAGTGCAATGTAATTCCAGGTCCCTGGGACTGGAGTGGGAATGAAGCGTGTTTTCTGCAGCCGGAAAGGGAGTGGAGAGGGATGTTGGATGGAGCAAATTCACCCAACATGCAAGTTAAGCAGGATATGGAGGTTAGTTTGCCCTGCTTCTGGAGGAAGGTGCTAGCTGGTCTTTGGCAATTGCAGAATCATATTTTGAAGTCTTGAATGACAGAACTTTTGAATGCTTCTCTGAACCTTGCCAGGTTCACATGCACTAATCCTGTTTCAGACACTAAGAGCTGGATAATTGTAGCATAGAAAGTCCCTCCAGAGGACTTGAGGACAGTTTGCTTTGCAATGTTGCAAGCCAAAGCGAGAACCTAAAACTTCACTTCTCTGCCTCCTTGTGTGGTCTGTGGAGCTGATTCGTCCAGACACTCCAAGCTGTACAAACTTGTGTTATCAGATTTGTCTGGCTGTTCTGGTTTTCACAGCTGCCACTTCAGGGCTGTGTTACACCATTACATCAGGTAGTGGAGGTAGCTCTCCAGACTTCCTCTGCTTCATAGCTGGGATGGAAACCTTGACAGAGTCTGATTAAGATGAAGAAATTAAAGGGTAGAAGTGAAATCCAGCTACTTTCACAGCAACTGTAATGCAATGGATCAGTTCCTCGCTGCTTATTTTTACAATGATTCCTACTATTTGTGACAGTTCCACTACTTCATTAATATCATGTATTTCAGTGTTATCTGCACAGCCTCTGACAGGTCAGCTGGCTTTTCTGGGATTATTTCATAGAGGGTTGGAAGCCTGAAGGTTCATTTTGGGTGTGCTGAAGCACAAGATTTGTAGCAACCCTTAAACCTTACCATTCACCATTGAGATTTGGCTGATGAATTTGCTTGCTCAAGGGGGCAAATTCCAAATGCTACAAGATAAATCATCACATTAGCTAATTTGTTTATTTCTTTCCTCATTTCAGGAGGACTTGGGGTTGGGAGAAGTTCAATTTAGTCTAGCACTCCTGAAAATGGAAGTCCTTTTGCCAGCTCAGGCATAATATAGTCCTTTGCAATGCAAGCTTTCAACAGTCTCTGTCCAATACTATCACCCACCCTAAGACCGGGTAAAAAACTTGTGTTGATGTCTCAAAGAAAATAAGTCTGGTTTTACTATGAGCCTTTCCCAAGCTCCAAACCCAGATGTAGCAGGTAGAAAAGCAACTTAAGAAAAAACACCCCAAACCAACACTAAACAAGCAAGAGATCTACAGTCAAAGCAGTGAAACTTCCCAGCCAACTCCATTTGCACTGAGGACAAAGGTATACCATTGCTTTGAGAGAACAGCCTACTTAACTCACCTCTGTGGGGCTCTGTATGAATGCACAACCTCTCCCCAGATAAAACTCATACAAGTTGCCACAGCATCCTCAGTCATTGCTGCTCGTGGTAGGGATATTAGAGTTTCCTCATTACTGGCGGACTTTGCCTTCCTTTACAAACCAGGCTCTGGCTTTTGAAACAGAAGGCCTTAAACTCTTTGTACCTTCATTTGGTACCCAGGTACCTTTGAGTCCCACCTCTGCTTCCCCTACTCTGAACTACTTGCCCTCCTCAGAGACCCTTAGGTGTCCCCTGCTGCAGGGTGTGAATAAGATGGACTTTATACACAGATGTCTGTGTAGTATCTCTGGACAGGGTTGTACGGACAATCAGCTCTATAGTCCCTTTCAAGGCTTTAAAATCTCTGACTTGCCAATGCTTAGTCTGCAAAGCTAATGGTTCTGATATTGGTACACTCATGATATTGTGTTATTGGTTCAATACATTATTTTAACCTGCAGTTTGTGATGAGAACTATTTCCCTTAGCCACATGGCTGATTTTTATCTCCTCTTCATTGTACGGAAATACACAGGTGACTGAAACTACCCCCAAGAAGTCTGGTGTGACATTCAAGAATATATTTTGAAAAGTTATCATCAGCATTTTCCTTGCATATTATTGTTCTGTAATTAAGCAATACATGTGGCTTGAAAATCCTTAATAAATCTTAGCATGATTTATGGGGATCATTTGTTTCAACTTTTTGTTAAATGGCAGTAGATTTGGCGCTTTTATTACAAATTGTTTTCATTTAGACTTTAACCATCCTCTAGCCTCTGGATAAAGCACTTATTTGCTGCATGCCATTTTTTATCATTTAGGTGCTAGACCTAAAGCAAAAATAGAATGGAAGAACAGTCCCAGGAGAGATGCAAATGAGTGAGGCAAAGGGGTGAGGAGGAGAATGGACAGAGGAGTAAATGAAGAAGCAGATTGGGTGACTGATCCGCTAAGGAGCTAGCTGGAGAAATTGTAGTTGAGAATGGAGGTTTTAACCTCATGTTGTAAAATTGCAAGTCTTGGCATGGTTTTGTTCTCGGCTAGATTTGAAGTGCAAGTTTGTGTAACAGGGAGATCAGCGACTGCTTCTGATGCCCAGGACACGTGGGCTCAGACCAACCCCAGCCACCCCATGGTATCTGTGCAGGTGCAGCTATCCTGAAATCAGGCTATCCACAGAAGAGGGCCTAGAGGACAAGAGCACAGCCTCAGGAATCATTTGCATCCTCGTTTATCAAGCGCAGCTGAGGGTCAGGGTTCAAGACTGCTAAATATAATCTGAAGTAGTCCTGAGAGAATGAATTATCTTCAGTTGAACTTGGGTTTCTAGTTTTGCTTTCCCCAAATACTCATAGAGCTCCAGTGCATCCAGATGATGTTCCCAAACCCCTAGAGCTTAATGAGCTCTTGTTCCAGTCATTATTCGGTTAAAAAAGAACAAACAAACCAACTTTCCAGAAGGTGCTTTGTTTGTTATTACCACTTTTCTACCCATTACTCTCAGTTTTGGAGAAAAACCAAAACCACGTGGTTTGAGAAACCAATCAAACCACGTGAAAAGTGAACAATTGGGACTAACAAACCTGAAAATGATCAGTCCAAATTATTGAGTAAATATAGCACTTAAGAGTAATGAAGCTACTTACACAGCACTGGGACTGGTTTCAGAGCTATTTGCCAACCAGACAGCAGTCTGAATTTGCAGCAAATGCTGGGCCTGATTCATCGCTGTGTTTTCTATCCCCGTGTGACTCCGGTGGCTGTATTGCAGAGTAATGAATTGAGTTCATTACTCAAGATGCGCAGTCCCTCTGCTCACACCAGCCTGTCACTTCCCATTTAGAGAGGTCTGGCAGAACTAAGTTGGATGTTACGCAAAATTTAAGTTTTAGTTAGTTTTCAGCAGGTGTGACAGGCAGTTGATGGGACACAGGAACGAGAGCAGAGCCACCACCCAGCAGCAACCAGTGTTTTGCCCTGACTTAGGACAATTTTTCTGTTGTCTCCTGGCCGTGCCTATATTTTTTCTCCCAGTCCTAGTTTTATCTGAGAAGCAGAAGCACAGCCACAAAGATGGCTTGGCCTTGCATGGTTGTCTCTGCTTTGGGTCCTTAGAGTACTCCCCAGAGGCATCTGCAGAAGGACATCCTCAGCTGAGGGTCTTAGGCTCACAGAAGAAACTCCAGAGCACCAGACTACCAGAATTACCTGGCTCTCTCCAGACCAACTTCAGATTTTCACTGTGCAAATGAAAACAGAATCTAAAACTGAATTGGATGTTTCTATGCTGATTTAACATTGGAAACTTCAAATTCAGCATCGAGATGATGATATTCTGTGCAGCCTGTTTACCTGTTAATACTAACAACAGTAGCTGGTAATAGCAATGACGATTTGCCTACGCGTGTGGCAGGGCCTGCAGTGGGAGGAAGGCTCAATGGCAGAGATGAACAACCCTCACTTCTGCAGGTTCACAGTTTGTGTATGTGAAACACTGCAGCCAACAAGATGAACACTGTTTGGCTAAGGGAGGCGGAGGGGTGCGTAAGGGAGAGCTCAGCCTCAAGGAGAGTTCAATCCCCAAACTACTTTCCCTTCTCTGGATGGGGAATGGCTAGAGCCCTGTTTTTCATGAATCAGAAACCTCATTGCCAGCTACCTGCACATCACATCCAGAGTCCTGTGGCTGGGATGTGGAAGGATTTACAAACATGTAGGCTGGACTTTTATTTTCTGATAATCTAGTTTAGTGTGACAAATAGCCCCATGAACAGGACACCCACTGGCTCTCACCGTACACGTCACTTGGACAGCCTCCAGCTTTCCAGTGCCTGAGGTGTTGGCTTCCTTCCCAGCGCTTCCCTCTATCTGCAGTCCTCCAGCGAGTTTTCATCACTTCAGCCTCTTCCGAGGCAGTGACACCGATGTACTTGTCACACGGTGTTCTCGAGATAGCCATGACGCTTAGCGATGTGCCTGGGTGCCAAGCACAATTTAGGAAGTTAGACAGTACTTCACTTTCTTTACCATCCCTCTGCTCCTCCTCCTTGCTTCTCTCTTCCTCCCTCTCTGCTGCTCCATCCAGGGAGGCCTTGGATGAGGTTGTAGGTTGCTCTCCACACACTTATATAGCTCTACTACTATCTTACCGTGTAATAACCAGGAGCCCAGTCATCTCCTCCAAGAGTGAGTTTACCTTTCTGTGAAATGGGGATATCATTTGCTTATTCTGCTAGATAGCTCCAGGCTCAATGTTTCCAGTTGTTAAATCATGTTTAAAACACCTCAGAAGGGAGTTTCAATACCACTTGCACCAGATGCTTGCCTTTATCCACTTCTCCATTACCACTCAGTTGACTTCCCACCAGCTTAACCGATTCTTTGCCTGTTGTAAATTGTGAAGCAATGGACGGGAACCGTGCTATCTTTTACACAGAACCATGGCAGCTTGATTCAATATAAACAACCCTGGCACCCCAAAGTCCCAAACATTTCCAGTTGATGGAATGAGAGTTTGTGAGAATATCAAATTCTCTGCTGAGCCCTGTGTCAGTCAAATGAGGTAGTCTGAACTGATCTCGTGATTTCACGGGTATCTTCAAAGAGGCCTCAACCCATCTCAGAGTGCAAAACCTTATTACAGCAGGGTGGAACTTGCTGGGTTTTTTACAAGCAGCAACAGCAGGATGTACTGAGGTGGGCAGATGGGAACATTTTCCAAGGTGCAGAATTTATCATTTTGCTTGAGTATTGTGGGTAAAGCCTGGTAGGTTTTTGCACCTGCAGGAAAGGTGCTCTCCATTAATGCATATGTGCACAGGTGACATTGATACATACATRTATTAATATATGTGACACACCCTCATGTGCTGTATCCAAGAGCAAATGCTGTTGTGCATCTCACTCTCACATTTCCATATGAGGCAGACTTTTATCTAATCACTTTCTGATTATGCCTGAGAATTCAGCTATTGCATTCTCTGAATCACTGCAGTCCAGTTCTTATACAGAAATCATTAGCCTATGGAAATACTCTCTTTTTTACCAGCAGACGAAGCCATATGCTCATCCAGAGGCAATTACTCTTCTAATACAAGTTCTGTAATAACCTTAAACAGTACCGAATGGCATAATTGTTTGCTTTAATAAATACTTCAGAGCACTTTAGCTGCACTGTAAAATGGCTTCACAAAATCCTGTTTCAGCTTCTTCCAGTCTGTCTGCAATGACCCCCATCCTTCTGGCCATTTTTTTCCTTGGAATTTTGCTGTGACATCCAAAAAGGGACGTTTTGAATCACAAATGTGAAGAGTTAAGAATTCTTTTCTCTTTCTCTTTTAAATGATTTTTCATCATGTGTTGGAGCCAAGTATCTATCAGGGTAAAATCAATAACAGCTCCCAGAACTAAGAGAAAATGCCCCAGACTTAATACACTTCATGCACAACCACTGCAGCTCTATATCTAAAAGGAAGCTAGTAGAGTGACTCATTCTACAGGTTACTGATATTCGAAATAAGCCTGTTGCTAAAATGGTTAGGAACAGTGTAATTCTTAACATTACAACCAAAGTAGGACTCCTGCTTCTTTGCCTTTCCAGATACATCAGAGCATCAACTATCTCTCTGGTCTCAGTTCTTAATATCTGAACACCTGCGCGTGCTAAAATAGATATAACCAAACAATCTCCTTCTTCCTTTCTTCATTCCTGTGGGAATGCATGTGAAAAGTTGTATGCTGAGTGACAAGGACAGATAGGAACTGAAGAGACATGTCCCTTTACTGGGACTTCAGCATCCCATTGCCTGTTCATGTGAGRCTGGAAGCAAAGGTCAATGACCCTCTAGTCTTTTCTATTATTTTTTCTTTTCTAACATTTCAGGTGGGTCCAAAGCTCCATTTCCCTCCCTTCTCCCCTGCATGTTGTGAAGCAGCCAGTGAGTTGGGAAGGATCCTCTGGCTGACCAGAACTGTTATTTAAAATAAAATGATTCATCTGAGCACCAAAACTTCATTGAAGACCACCTGAGTGATACCCATGACACTGAGCTTGCATGTAAATGCAGCCTTTGCTCTTTAGGACTATCTAGGTCAGGCACACACAGTTCRCAACAACTTTGTTCCCAGTCCCTCCCTGAAGAGTAGGGCACAGCAGGACTATTAGCTGCATATCAATCAGGGAGCACTGGAGAAAACAGCAGAAAGACATTTCTTCTTTCCCTCCCAGGTCCTACGATGAGATCCATCCAGAATACAAAACACACCCTGTGTCCAGGAAACTGCAACCAAAAACCACCCGGAGACATAAATATCATGGCTGCAGCACATTTAACTAGTATGTAGATGGACAAAACAGCAACAGTATTACATATAATTCAGGAACATTAAAGAAAATATACTACTTGCTGGAAAGCATAGTGCTGCTCTCCATCTGCCTTATCACTGGATTCCAATGGTTGGGTGCCCACAGACCTTTTGCATTAAATTTTACATTGATTTTTATGAGCAGTTATTACATGTAATGTCTGAGCACTCCAACTGCTCTGTCTCCTCCCTGGTGTGGTATGAAATAAAGTTCATGGCAGCGGTGTAATGGATGGCTCGGACCAACTCCAAAAGTGGGGGTTTATCAGGTAATTATTTGAGGGGAATCAGAAAATGTGCTCTTTTATGTCTACATATAAAAACTGCATTAAGTTTGCAAAGAGCCAAAACATGTCATATCATGGGTTCCCAGTGCTTATTACTTCAGCCCCATTTCTCTTTCCTCCCTTTCCCTTCCAGAGGAGCATTTCTAGGCCTCTGCTTTGCTGGGAGGAGGCCAATTCCAGCGTCTCATCACTCACAGCCCAAGGAGAAATGGATGCACTGGTGTATCCCTTTCTGGAGCACAGTAGGTACCAAGCTGGATGCTGGCAGAGCACAGGCTTTTTAGCAGCAGGCAAACCCAAAGTCTGCACACCTCCCTTTATAAGCTATAATGTGGCTTTCAAAATCGTAAGTGCTAAGGCTGCCTTAGCAGGTATTTGGTAAAGATGTGCTAATACTGCCTGCACCCTGGGACCTTCCCTACAAGAAAGGCGTTTCTTGATGCTGACTTCAAGGGGAACTGCACCCTCACCAGGAAGGCTTAGCAGATGGTGGATATGCATGGGCTTGTACTGCGTATTTGCACATTTCAGCATTTTTTCCTTAAAAAGACTGCACCACTAAATATATATATATATTGAAACATTTGCTAAGGTGAGAGTAATGAGTTAAAAAGAGGTGGAAAAATTCTCCCAGATTTTTACATGGCATTTGCCTCTCTGGGATACAACTAGGTGGCTGGTGGCTCGGCCTGGCAGGGGCATCAGCATCATTTGATTGTTGTGGAGGGAACTGTGCCTTTTCTATACATCTCATTTATATCTATCTGAGAAGAGCTGGGCCCATTGTCTCAAAATTGCTTTGAGATGGGACAGGATGAAGCAGGCTGCAGATACATGAGCTATTAGAGCTATTAGTGATGGTAATGTTAGACAGTATCGCTTGTCGGTCTGCTTTACAGTTATAAATGTATATCATTTAAAATACAATAAGGGGCCAGATGCTCAGCTGGTGTCTGACATCTATCCACCAGGTTCCCACTGCTGCAGCTTTAGCATAAGTCACTGTCTTTCCAGGGAAGATAAATATTAAAAAATTTTGTTGTTGATTTTGAGATCCAGGCTATGTCCGTGACATGTGGATTCACTGTCTGGTCACATCTCCATGGGATGGTATTTGGTTGTGTATACATTGTCCTGGGATTGCAAATTGGGAGTGGAAAGGAGGGTCCAAAATAATAAAATAAGACCTTTCTACTGCAAATCTTCCAGGAATGCTTGCTTGTTCAAAGACAGAAAGTTAAAATGATTTTATTTTTAACATGTCAGGGACCAAGTAATCCCTTTTCTGCCAGCCTGGACATCTTACTTCAGCAAATGCCAGTTTAACATGGGTAAAGGAAGATGAAGAGCTCTATGAAACACAGTCCTTGGGTTCACATCACCTACGTGTCTGCATAATGCCTCTGGACCAGCTGCTGAGCATTATCTCTGGTTTCTAATCCTCTAATTTCAGAGTTCTTTTGTGCAGATTATTGCTAAAAATGTCATGTAATTAATATCAATTATTTAGATCTGCAGTTTAATCAGTGTCAGATATTTTTCAGCTCAGAAAGCAGCATTATTCCTGTTGCTGTTATTATTAATTGCTAGTCTCGGTCACCCAAATAGATGATAACAGATACAAATGTAGATTCAGTTAATACCAGGACTGTGCGTGACACAAGCTGATAAGAGCCAGGAAATTCATGAGAATCACATTTTTATTCTTGTTACTCTGCCTGAATCTGTCCAGTCTGACAAATCTGGTCTCTGTGTACCTTCAATGTCCCTTTGTTGCCAGGTAGCTGGTGCATTCAATTTAGTTTGCTGTTGAACCACTCTGAATAAACACACATTTAAATACTACATTTACTCACACAGATGATGCTATGCTCCTCCTCCTACTCCAGATCATTCTCAAACCTAGAGTACAACCCTCACATCCTTTTATTTTAAAATATGGTCAGCTGTGACTTCTGGACGTGAAGTGCAGTCACAGAATAGTCAATATGTGTCTATTGCCATTATGTTAGGAAACACAGCAACATTTTTTCCAGTGGATTTCAAAGCCAGGTGGATGCTACCCCATGACCAAAGTGCTAAGGGAAAGGTGTCACAGAAAAACGTGTGGTTTACCCAGGAACGTGCGAGCTCATGCTGGCAGCTCAGGGAGTGGAGCTGACTTCTCTCAACCCCAATCACAGGCTCAATCCTCAGACCTAAATCGCCCCATGTTTTACCAGCTCTGACTATTCGGTCACAGTCCCCTGCTTCCCCTCTTGCAATGCCTGGTATCAGATGGTTCAAGGTGCTGCAAAAATTAACCCTGGCAGATGTAACCATGTATTTGAGACTGGGAAGCTGGAGGAGGGAAAGCCAGTGCCTGGAAGATGGCAGTGAGCATCTTGGACCTCGCAGCTTGCCTTGGGTTAGCATGACTAGCACAGGTGGGGAGAGGAGATGTGCATTTGCCACTGCCAGCAGATTTCCAAGGTTTGAGCGCTGTCTGGGCTGCAGCTGGAGGCAAAATGAAAACGTATTCCTGAGGGATGACTAGAGGAGCTAGAAATACTTACATTTTGGTAAATATTTAAGCTAAAAAGGCACAGATAGGTAGTGCAATAGTCTTACAAGMTATTGGCTTATGGCATGGCTTAATGCAAACTGTTTAGGTGCCTGATTTCATGCCAGACAAGTTTGCCTTTTTCATTTTGGGTTGTGGTTTTTTCTTTTCTTAACTTTTACTTTTCACATCATTCAGCCATTTACTAGTATCTGAAGTGGTAGAAATTCTTTGCTTTACTGATGTTAAGGAATTCGAGCAGCAATTTTATGGAAAAATTCTATAGTCCACATACTCTGCACCAGGGGCAGGAATGTAATCTGGTGAGGAGATCATCCTGTATCAGAAACATACGGTTTTCCCTATATCTCACCTACCCTCTTTTAGCCAAGTTACAAACAGAGAAAGAGACAATACGAAGCAGGTGGAGTGTCACAGTGCTTATATTTCCAGACTGTATAGGAAATTGTAATTATGGCATGGCTTAATTTACAAGCACTTGATTTTACAGCCTTAACACCCTTTCAATGCAGTCTTTTGCAAGTAATGCAGGACTTTATTCTTTCCTCAACAGGGCAGTCTCTTAGAATGATTTAGATGCTTAACTCCTATTCAGGTGTCCCAAAGCTACAGTGACTGCTGACACTCAGGTATGGGATATCAGACCTGGCCATAAGTGACTGCTCCAGACCATGGTCAATGTGCACAGGCAGGAGTGGCAGAGGAATGGACCCTGGCTTGCCTTTAGAAAGGCTCCATGGGTGGGATGATAAGGTTCATGACCTGCATGCCTTATTCTTGAGTCTGGATAATGCTGCCAGTCTCCAACTTTTTAGCCCAGTAAATGCATGCAGAAAATTTTAAGTGTTTTTATTAGAAAAAAAGTGGGGGGAAAAAAAGAAAAATAGAAAATCATGCCCCAAGTGATAAACTGTTTATAATAAACTCATAGTTTTGGAGGGACAAAATGTGGCATTCTGCACTTTCTAAGAGAGCATCAGCAGAATAGGGCAGAGAGAATATTATCTCTAAAAGCTATGCATCATTCTCTTAAAATGTTAATGTCCCATTTCCAGCTGAACAAATAAACCTCTACAAGTTGGATGCAACTAGTACTAATGAATCAAAGTGCAGCCTGGGAAAATAAAGAACCAGCCTCTGACTGCAAAAAAGCATCTTTCAAGAGAAAAAAATATTAAGTCATTATTTAAAAATTGTTCCACTAATGTGCTGTGAACAAAGGGCTGTTAGCTTGAAAGGACCAAACAGCTTTTATTTCGGAGCACTTTATTTGCAGCAGGATTATAAACAAGATCCTCAGCAAACCTTTCAAACAGAGCATGCGTTATTAAAAAAATTCAGAAGCCTTTTTCCCATATACCATTTCCTCAAGATGTTTTTGTTTTGTCTCCTAATGTATTTACAATGAGTGTGCAGTCTCCACGTGGTTTAACATCCAAATCAAAGATTGGATGGAGGCAGGCAGCAGCAGCATTTCATGTCTTAGTTTTACAGTTTTCACCCAGTTCCTAGTGCCACAAAACCCATTGCAAAGATCAAGATAAAGCAAGATCTGATCTCATATATGCTCATGTTGAGTGCAACATTGAATGAAGACTCCAGGCTATTTCCATCATCCAAGCTCTGAAGTTTATTATCTGTAACACATTCCTGCCTAGAAGCACTAACCAAGGTTGTGTTAGACACTAAAGAGACACCTGGAGTTCTTGCCCTCAGGAAGAGCTAAATTGGACAACACCGGGGGAAGGTGGTTAGAAGGCAGAGATGAAGCGATTCGTTAAGGGATGCAGAGCAGGTCAGTGGTACAGATGTAAGCCTGAATGCATTGAATTAGGAATAGCGTCCTGATGGCAGTACCTTCAGGGACAATGCTAGGTGTTGACATAGAGTTTTTTGGGCAGCAAAGTGCCTTTGGTTTGCTTTCCCAACTGCACAGCTCCAGGAAGCTTGTACGACCGTGTCTCCCATGCTGAGAGAGATCCGGAGCCCTGTTCTGGGCATCATTTCTGAGCACGCTGCTTCCTCCGTGCTCCTTCCAATGTCCCAGCGCCCCATCCATGGGATGGCAGTGCTCAGTCCTGCCCACACTGCTGAGAAACCTTGACACAGTCCTAGAAGTCTGTTGGGCTCTTGAAAAAGATCATGAAAAACACCATCATAGACATAGCTGTCCTCAGGAAAGTTGATTCTTGTATATCACAGGAGCTTCAGCCTCTTTTTATTTTTTCTTCTCTGTGGTCTTTAAAATAGGCAAGTTCACTCTCAAAATCACTGTCTTTATCAAGCTGGTGGCTTCCAGTTAGTGCTCCCCAAACATTGCAGTTTCTGTTCTTTCCATCCCAGAGAAATTTCAGAAAAGACTGAGCAATTTCTGAAAAAGGACTCTGACATTTTGAAATTTCTCATGAAATGAAGTTTCCCTTCCCCAAACTGCTTTTGCAAATTGCCTCATTGCAATGTTTATTGGTGTATAATATAATTCATATGAGAGCCAATGTGACGAGGCTGAAACAAAGTGCTTCAACCTTACCCAAGCAGAATGTTAAATAAAAGTCAGATGAAATTGATACTGTCCCCTGAAACATTCAGATTTTCAGAATCAGCATTTTCTCATAGCAAGCTGTTCCAGATCCCCTGCTGGCAGCAGGATCAGAGATGTTAGCTTTTTCTGGAAAAGCTTTAAGAGCTGGGTATTATTATTGTTATTATTATAATCAATAATATGCAGAGAAAAAGGAGCTGGAAAACAGAGGCGGGATTCTGCTACGACTTTCTATGTTCCCTAGTAATATCATTTTGGATTCACAGGGTCACAAAGGAGAGGAGAATTCACCTCTACAAAATACTCTAAACCTCTCTTTGCCTTCGTGTTTCTATTTGTGAGTACATCAGGTGCGCTCAGCACATTCCTCCACTCCCTGGAGGACTCATTCACATGCTACCACTGCCTGGTGCAACATCAAAACTAACAACTCCTTAATGCTCCTTTTGTGCTTTTTGCCATTATTTTTTGCCAATTGGATAGAACAGAAAGGTAGCACCAATGCGCAGGAGAGGGAGGTCTTTGGACTGAGGTGAGCTCGACCACACTCCAATTAGCTAAGCAAGGTGGACTCATACAGTGTGACGAGGCCATTGCCGCCTGCTGGTTGCACAGATTCATTCAAATATCTGCTTGACAAGTGCAATTTAAAAGCCTTTAGAATGGATCTTAGTGCACACATGCATGGTTGTGTGCCTGTTCGATGAGCAATCCCATTAGGTGGCTAAGCCTGGATGGCACAGAGCAGTGGAAATGAAAGTGGAGCAGGATGGGTTGGTGGCTCATGGCATGAGCTGCTTTCTCAGGCATCGGCAGTGGGTTTATAGCAGGGTGCAGAAAAACGGGCATAACTCTCTGTCTCAGAGAGGTTTCAATCCCAGCTAGGGAGCCTGTGGCTGGCCACAGGGTTGCCGTTGCCTTCGCATGCCGTTAAGTCCTCATATGGTATCTATAAATATATCTTCCTTTAGAAGGGATTATTGACACACATGGCTGACACATATCTTTCCAGGCTTGGTCCTTCGTGTGTGAAATGTATTTTCCCCTTTAAGGAGTTTACTGCTTCACTGACCTTTATATTCTGCAAAGAGGCATTTTAATCTCCCACACTGCTGCGCTGCTAAGTGGTTTCTCATTTGACTTGTGCTACTCAATGGTCTTTCCATGTTGACGGGCTCTATTAAGACACTGGGAGTTAGTCTGAAACTCTTCTAAGCTGTTATTTTCAGTAATAACACTCCTATTTGTTCCCCAGGTTCGCCGCACCCACAACAGGTGGGAGGAGATGCGGAAGCACAAATTCTCATTAAAAGCAAAAGCAATTTTCATTGGGAGTGAGCTACCTCAAGGCGACTGGAAAGAGACAGAGAACTGGTTCCAGTATAAGCCAAGCTGAGACTGGAAATCTTTAAATTAATCAATTCTCCTATTGAGGAGTTTCCCAAAATGATATTTATCACTCTCAGCCTGTCAGGTAGTCTCTATGAGACTAGAGAGTGCCTCAATATTTTACAGCTGAATGTCGTAACCATTCACTCCTATATCAGTGTTGTCTCTCTGTGTAGAGCTTGTACATAAACAAATTGTGAGTGCTCATTTTTCAGTGTTATTTTCCATGTATAAGTTGCCAGTCATATGACTTATTTTCCTTGAAAGGAATGGGGAAAAAAAAAAGCAAGAAGGACCTTAAGAAAACTCTCCATGGAAAACCCAAGAAGATGCATTTTTCACTGGACTCATCCCTTAAATACAGAAATGATGGGAACAGCCAGGTCCGGTGTCTTGCACGCAGGAGCCGGAGCCACCAGTTAGCTCACCCAGCATGGGGTGAGTAAGGATATGGACTGAATGCAAAAATGGCAGAGCTGGTCAGTCAGCCCAGGAAAGTCCCTGGCTCCTCTACCTCAGAAATTAAAATGAACCTTTTCCACTATTCTCTGCTGCTGCTTTATCCACTCTTTCTCTCCCCTTGGATCTGCATTCAGGAGCCTTGAAACACAACAGCAGGGACAGCCCTAATGGTATTTCCAAACCTTTTTTTTTTTTTTGGAAGTAAGCATAATTAGAGATCACGAAAGGAAACCCTTTGACTGTGAGGCCTTTGGTGCTAGTGCCTTGTGTTGTTCAAGTTCTTGTTGGTTAGAGATGCCCGCAAGTCTTTGCACTTTCGCTCTTCCCCCACTCATTCACCAGTTCCGCCCTGTCTTTTCCCTCTGTGCCCATAATAGAAGGCTGTTTTTACATGCCTGTACAGCTGTAGCATGATGAGGCATGGGGCTCCCAGCCTAGTGTCCTCAGGCACAGTGACGATCGCTAGTAACGATCACCCGGACAGGGATGGGACTGCCAATTTTCCTTGCCTGAAGGCTGAACCCTCTGCACCACTTAGTTAAAATAACCAGCACTGGCGATTGCCAGTGAGATTGTTAGTGTTGGAGGAATAAGAAAATCTAATGACGAGGAAGCTGCCTGCGGATGATGCATTTTGACTCCTCCTGACTGAGCAAATGTGCAAGCGAAAGCCTGTTGGAGCCACACGGCTCTTGTCACCAAGACAAGACACTGAGAAATAACAGAAGGGGCTGGAAGTGCTGTCAGGGCAGCAGGCAGCCACCAGGCAATAGCCGCAAAGACTGGCTGAACTCTACCCAATACTGTTTAAAGATATTCTTCACCAGAAGTGACACCTGGAAAACTAAGTGAGAACTAGGACAAGAACCATATTTTCCCCCAAAATGTTGTTCTCCCCATTTAGTTTTCTGGAGGATGAACTCTGTTTTGTAGTTTCATCTTCATCTTCTAACTTCTCAAGCAGTTGACAACAGGGAGAAGCTGCTGAGTGTCCGAAAGGACCTGATTCCTCCCAGCTGCTGAACCACACAAAGCTTCTTTGGTGTAGCTCCAGCTGGAGAAACCTCTCAGGCTGGAGGACACCACAGAGGCACCCTGCACAGAAACAGTCTCCAAATGCACCTCTCTGGGTGAGCTTTTGTTCATTATTTTCTGGGCTAGCCACGATGAAATTGTATACACATATAGTACAACAATAATATCAGTCTGATAATGACTAGGGAGAGGATAAAAAATATGGGCTTTATCAAAAAAATGATCTCTCTTAACAACAAATTGTAACTAATTAGACTTTGAATGGGAAATCAAATGAAAGTGCATGAAGGCTCAATTTTCCATACAGCTGATGATCTGACCTTTTTAGGAGTGGGAAAGAAAATTATTTTTAATTAACATGACTAATCATTTCCTGTCATTTTCAGATAATTGGCTTTGTCGAAAAAATGAGCTGTTTTGGGGGGAAACTGGGGGGGTGACAGTGGCAGCTCCACTGGCACGTTTAACCTTTTAGATTCTGCCTGAAAAAGGAATTTTGAATCCTTGTTATCGCAGCAAAGAGGCTTTATATGGAAATTTGGTGCCCTCCCCGCCTTTATTTCCATATGGCTCATAGAAATTCATACATAGGGAAAAAAAATATTTGACACACTGCTAGACTTCTTTCACTTTGAGACAGTCCTTTATTAAAAAATGCAGAGGAGGCAGTTTAGCTAATAGTCTCTTTTCTGGTACATCTTGAGGTCACTCATGTGATCTAGGACACAGGGTCAAATCTTGGAGTCCTTAATAACATCTTCTGCTCAAGCTAGTTGGGAATTTGGCTTGACTGAGTGTAGTCACCTTTTATTCCGACTGAACGGCGAGCAATTTAAGGTGGTCAGACCGAGTGCTGTAGAGACTGTTTCATTGTACCTGCTTGCCTGAAATGTGGAAGCCTGTAGTAGAAATCTTACGCCATGAGATACGACTTTGCTCTCTTTTAAGCAGCAACGAAACCTGGTGTATTGGAGGCTTTCCTAGGCAATCGGCATAAGGTTTTAATGCATACTTCAAGGGACAGGCAGAGCGATTGGAGAGAGACCAAAGGAAAGCAGGAAGATCAAATCTCTCCGAAACATGAGCTGCAAGCAAAGACTGAACAGCCTGGGATCATTCAGCTGAGAGAAGAGAAAATTCAGTGGGGAACTTAAGTTTTGAATAACATTAAAAAGGCACTTAGGCTATAACCTGTCCTCCGCTTTCAGAGTTAGTAGGGTAAGTAGAAATAGGGATAAATTGCAGCAGGAAAGACTCAGAATAGATATCAGGAAAAGGTTTCAAGTGATGAAGAGAGCAGAGCACCAGGAATACGGTAGAGTCCCTGTCTCTGGTCATCTTTAAATGGGACAAACGTCTGTCAGGGATGACATGAGGACAGTTCATCCTGCCCTGGGGCAGGGAAATGGATCTGCTGCTCTGCTGAAGTCCCTTCCAAATGTGATGTCCATAATTGTATAGGAGAGGAGACATTCCTGTTTGATATCAGCAGTACTGGATAAGGCTTTAAAATAATGAACAGGTTTTGAAACAGAACACATAAGCATATACAAAGTGAGTAGCAGTGGACATTGGATGTAAATGCGGGCACAAAAAAAAGCACCCTGGTTAAGCAACTGAGTCAGTATATATAGATCCTTTACCCCAGCAAGGAGCTGGTGATTGTAGTGTGGTGCCTGCTTGTGCAGTGCACTGCTGAATTGGGATGCCCAGTGGTTTCTCAGGCTCTGGGGTGGTCGCTGGTGCAGCAATAAATTGGTTCCTGGTATAMTTTGCTTGACTTGATATTGTTTGTTATCTTTTGGCCAGCATGGATCATGAGATCAGGCTGATGGCATTCACCCCGGCGTCGCTTGAAATGACAGTGATGTTGTTCACTGACACAGCAAAGGAACAGCTCTGCCTGTTGCTTCCTTCAAAAATCTCCTTTCTTGAGAAAAATTGAACTCATGGCATGGTTATTCCATTCCACCCCTAACCACCAAAAATAAAAGCAGAGAGATTTGAGTATAAACCAAATTTGTACCCTACGTAGAAGAAATATCTCAGACTTTAAGTTTTTCCAAACCCTTTTTTCTCCTGTTCTCCCACTTGTGAAGCACTCCAATTTCAGGAGGATGAGAAACAAGCAGGATAATTTCCTAAACTACATAACAACAGCAACTCCTGTCCCTTCCTCTTCTTTAACTGACATATTCCATAGCCATGCAATCCCCTATTTTATTGATATCGAAACCATGCAGTCATTTCTATTCATGAAGCAGATCAGAACAAGTTCCACTAATGACTAAGAGATGTATTTGGGAGTGCAGAATTCTGCAAATTAGCAATCAAACACAATAAAAAAATCAAAGATACTGCATTACAAAATACACTTTGATCATTTATTTTAACAAGTATCACTTATTTTCAATTATTTACAGTGCTAGTTAGCATACTCATAAAAGTAGTGTGGCATATTGAGTTAAAAGTAATGGATTCTTAGTGCTGGGAAATCTCAGCAGAGCACTCTGCTATTAAACACTGGCAAAAAAAAGGGAAGGAAATGTTACGGTGGGTTGTTTTCTGGGTTTTTTTTGCTTGTTGTGGAGGACTTTTTGATGGGGTGAAGATAATTGGGTCTGCAGATTAAATGAGCTAAGAATTAACTGAGTTCTCCCTGTGAACAGTTTTGTAAATTCCCACATCACACTTCATGTCTTCCAGCTCCTCTCTCCCTTTAACAAATCCAACATTCAGGGCCTTATCTCAGGGTTTCCTTTTTAGTCTGAATTCTCTGGCTTTCTTCAGCTGCTCATCATTTAAAGACAGTTATTTTTTTGGCATTTCATTTCCTGCTTTTTTCCTCTTCTTCTTGCATCTTTTATAGATGGCGATAAATGTGAATAACAATGCACGCAGTGTGAAAGGCAGAGTGTAAAACCCAATTCCATTCGATTTCTCTTTTATTCTAACTTTAAGCCTCAGATTTACCCATGTCTCACTCCACTGGACCTGTCACCTGAATTAAATAGAGACTCTTAAAACCGATTGCTGCAAGGAAATAGATCTTAGAAGCAAGAACGTAACAGCATCTTAAAGAAAATTTCCTAATAAATGTCGAACCTCATTCAAATTTTATTTCCTACCCCTGAGATATGGCAGCAGCTCAATGCTAATCAGAAAGGGAGAAAAGTGACCTTAATTTTGGATGATCTATTTTCAAAATCCTGTTGAAGGCAGCAAAATACTCTGATAATTTGCACATCATGTAAATGGCAGAGAGGGAGAGGGGCCGGCAGGCAGGGAATGCTGAGACACACTTGTCTGCTTTTACGCGTCACTGCTGACACCTGCTGCGTAACCCCCTGGCATAGCCATCTTCCTAAAAACAGTGAAAGAACAGGCTCCTCCGGCTCGGTAAAAGGAGTCCCAGCTTTTATAGCAGGAGGGTCGTTGTCTCAAGCTTGTCCGAACAGTGATGAATGAAGCAGGTTTAACAGCGAGAAAAAAACCCAGCTGTCTGGGTTGGGGAGGAGAGGCTTTTTCCAGCTGTATACTGCTTTTTTCTAGTATTCAGGGCTCTTGCCTATTTATTAACATTTGCTTGGTATCTTGGTAACCTGAGCTTTTTTCCTCTATCTCAGGCTCTGAACTGGATGGGACTGAGCTGCCCTTGGACCCTGGCCAAGAGAGAAGGGGTCATCAGCYGGGAATGCTGTAGTCAGAGCTGATATAGATCCAGGGCAAGGTTGGTTTAGAAATAAAAGTGACCATCTTGAGCAACGGTTGTTTCTTTAGCACATTTTGCTTGCTCATCGAAAGGGTATGGGTTAATCTGGTTGGTGGCTCCCTGCCAACATGTGGGAGTTGCTCTGGCAAAAAGTGTGGTTTTCTCTCTGTTCCCGCTGTAAAATGAGGAGTTCTCACCTGCCATAAACCTTCATGCTGTAAAAAGCTGCTCAATACAAGGAGATGCCCAGCAGTGTTATCATAGTTATCTGATGTGACACAATAAGCATTTAGGAGTCAGCTTGCTTTGGCATGGTGATACAATGAGGAATCTGATGGACAACTTGTATTAACATCATAGAGCGTGGGAGGGGAAAAAAAAAGAAATAGAGAAGGATTTTCTCTTTAAATAGATGCTTGATAAAAGAACAGAGGCAGGTAATGGATAGATTTGCTTTGTTAAGGAAGTGTCCACAGTATTTGCATTTTATAATTGTTCCTGCGAAGGTTGGTGTGAGCTGAATCTCAGCTCAGTTTTCTTGCACTTTTTCTTTTCTTCCCATGTGGAGTGGCAGAATGCTAAATAGCTTCGTTTCCATCACACCAGGGGTTACAGCGTGATCTCTAGTCATTCCTCCACTGAACGGCAAACCAGATGCCACCCCACCTTCACCCCCAGCATGGGTCTGGAGGAGAAGCCTGGCAGGAGCCATCCCTGGGGACCGCCACGACGGCAGTGCTACTCATCCCCCCGGGCCCGAACAAAACAGACCACGAGTGGCAGAATGATGGTCCCCATTATTAATCCCACTGTGATTTTAAATGTTGTGCTATTACTGGATGCACCAAGATACTTGAAGGTTTTCTGATTTCAATTACGATTATTATCTCCTCTGAGAGATGTTTTTTCTGCTGTTGGGAAATATCTTTAGCTGATCTGCTCTGAAACAGCAGCAGACAGCGGTAAATAGTCCTGTTTGTGTTAAGTGTGCATTCCCGGTGGAGTCCCCCTGCCTTGTTGAGGTCCCCTTGCTTTGTCCCCCTCTATGAGAGGTGGTCGGACACTCTCTCAAGATGGGCTGCAGGCAGCAAGGATTCGACACACTCTGCCAGAAACACCCTCTTGTGAAATACTCTGGAACAGCACCTCCTCTGYGAGATGGACACTGTGCAGGACTGGGAAGTGGTGAGACTTGCTGCATGCATGCTGAGACTCRATACAGGCACAGGCAAGGGGAATCCAAGTGAAATGGACTTGCATCATTGTTCCATTTAAGACATTTGTGAAAAGGGTGATGCCACTGTCAAGCTATGAAGTCATCCCCGCTAGTCTCCAAGAAACCTGGAATGTCCCAGTGCAGGGAGCCAACTGCAAATGATGTGGTTTTGTACTGTTGGTTCTCTTCCACATTTAATTTACACTGTCTTTTGAACTACCTATGCCAAGCGGAATTCAAGATTTTCACTTTGCAAACGTCATCACTAAAAATTTTGCTCAAAAGGAAGTTTGCTACATGTGAAAATAAGTCAAATACATTTGTCCCAGGCCTATCAAATCAGACCCCAAATACTAGTGTGTTCATGTAGCCAATCTTTGAGGGCACCACATGCAGTAGGAGTTCACAGAAGCATTAATGCTTTGGGAACCGCGAGCATGCTGCCGCAATGTCATCGGGAAGGGCATGGTGACATCAGGCAGTGTGAATTTTGAGTCACCAAACCACGCCCAGGGTCATCAGTGGGACTGTAGCTCTAATTTATGCGCATCCTTCAGGGAGCAGTACTTAGCACAGCATACTCCAGATCAGCAGCAGCTGAGCCCTGAGACCATCTAGCAGCTCTCTCCAGGGGCCCCAGGCACAACCCAAGAACATTGCTCCAGTTCCCAGGGGACGGACATCCACACTTAAAATGACCAGAACAACTCATCGCCTCTCTGTTGGCCTCAGCAAGGCAGCCAAGAGCTGAGCTGGCCAGGAATAGAAATCACAGGTAGAGCAAAAGAAAGACAAATGACTAACAGATGTTTGCCCTGCTATTCCACCTGCACTGTGGCTAAGGGGTCAGTCTACTGCAATCCGCAGGATATATCTTTTCCCTGATACTGAAAATGCTGAATATTCAATGTCCCAGATACTTGCTGGTGTCTGTTCCAGTGTGCCAAATCTATACAGTCTTACAGCTACCACAACCTCAATCGCTTCATCTTCCCTCCTGCTTCTGCATATGAGCTCCCCTTTCACCCATGACTATCTCCAGAAGTTTCTCTTACACACAACTTTAGTATTAGAAACACTTTTGTCTAAAAATCACTTTCTCTTCCTTCCTTCAGGTGTCCCTTTCCTGGGGTGAAGCATAAGCAAAAAAGATGAAGATACTTCCTAACCCCAAGGCTTCCACTGGCTGCCATTTCTTATGAATGTTTTACAGAGCCTCCCAGATGCACATTAAGCTTGATGTGGACTCTCTAAATCTCAAGAACATTTAATAAATGGGGAATTAGTCTGACTAAGTCATACCGGAGATGAATTTCTTACATCGATACAATCTCCAATGAGTACTGCACTTCATTTAATAAATGTATTTATTAAATACATAAAAGATTTGTAAATGGAGCTCTTGTCTTGCTGAACCTTATTAGCTTCATCCTTATTTAACATTTATTTTCTTGAGATGAGGCAATATTTGTTAAATCTTGAACACGTCATTGCAAAATCCGCCTATGGTTTATTCAGTCTGACTTTAAATATTAAATTTCAACATTTGCTAGACCTGGCTCCTTGTTTAATCTACCAAGATCTCTAACAAGCACAAGGAAAGATTTGCTAACTCAAAAATAACTGTTATTGAATCTCCAGTGGGTTTGTAAAAATCTACATAATATTTAATAAATCTGCCCTAAGATTTGCTTAAATCTGTTTAACCTCCATTAAAATGGGAAAAGGCATTTGTTGGAGTCCTTGTCGGATTCACGCAAAACTTCATAAGTATATCAGATGTTACCAAAATCCTATTAAACCGCCATGTGAGTTTTCTGTTTCATTTCTCATCATTGTTGATTATTAATGTATTTGTGCATAAATAGCAGCTCTCTCCTCCTAGGCATTGCATCCCCCTTCCTGTCCTACTCACTCACTACCATCAGAATTCAGCTGGTGAGAAATTATAAGTCACTGCTAGAGCTGGTCCCACTGCATTTCTGCTATGCCACCTTTTAGATTGCAGCCCATAATTTTGCAGACCTTTGCTGGGAATGCATAGATTGCCTTTTTCAATTTTATACATCTTCTCTAAAGAGACACTTTCTAAGAAAAAGTAATCATGCTGTATCAATAGCAGAAACAATGCTTACCCACCTCTTATAATCCCAGCATCTTGTCAGACTAAGACAGACAGAATAACAAACGTTGTACTTAGTTTTCAACCTGCATGCAGAGCATTTTTATGTCTCTATCTGGTTCCAGTATTTCTGTGGCAGCGATCCCAAATTATGTTTGGCCCAAAACCTCTGCCAACTTGTCTTGCAGATCACCCTGCACCCTGCTCATAAAATTTCACTTGAAAAGAGAAAATTGAAAACAATTATGTTTTTGTGTGCTTCTGTATACCTCTTCCCCTGGCCTTTCAGAGTCCAGGGATGGGTAAAGCACAGCCTGGGAACACTTCTCCAGCACAAGGGCAGTTAGAAACATTAAGTGGGTAGGTGAAAGTAGTCTAATTTATTTGCTCTGTGTTTCCAGCCTTTTCATTTCTTGACAGTTACCTTGAAACCCCCTCTTTTCCATGACAATTAATGCAGATCCTTTCTTTAGTAGGTCTGACCTTGGAGCTACAAAGGGTAGCAGATGATATGCTAAAACTCTCAATACCGGAGATGGAGGTTCAAACCTGCTCAAGGCTAGAGTGGAAATGAGCTCAGCCATCTGAATCCTGTCGCCATTTGTCAATAGCATGAAATATCCCACTATTTTTCTTGCTTGGCACTTTGTGCACAGAAGGAGATAGCAGGAATACAATGGTGGACAGTGCTGCTGGGTGCCTGCATGAGGACGCATCTACCTGAATAGCAGGTAGTGCTGCAGTGCAGAGGGAAGGGGCTTTTGCTGAATGCTACAGAAATGTAGGGCTGGGATAGCCACCAAGAGCAGCTGTTCTTGGAAACATGCTGGCAGAGCTAATTCGGGTACATAATGGGCAGATTCAGCTCTCCTTATAGGAGTTTTATGGCAGTGCTATCAGACTCTCCCTTTATTGCTTATCAAAATCCTCTTACAAAAACATGATGCCAGTATATTATTTAATATGAGTGCTCTGATATGACAGTGAAGAAGACCAGACAGGCCAGACATGACAGATAACTGTTGGCAGTTAAATCTGCTACTAAAAATAAAGGAATGGATTTATTAAAGGGTTACAGAGAAAGGTTCTACTTTCCAGATGATCCCGTGCACAGGGCCCACATATTAAACATTTGAGTTTGAGCTCAAGTAAAATATGTAAGTCTCTACAGATTTGTAAGTTTGCCTGTGATAATTTGCTACTGGGTTCAGGCTATTCTCCTAGTGATTTATAGTCTTGGATGTTTGTTGTGGTTTAACCCAGCAGGCAGCTAAACACCACACAGCCCTCCGCTCACTGCCCCCCGCAGTGGGATGGGGGAGAGAATCAGGGAAAAAAAAGTAAAATTTGTGGGTTGCGATAAAGACAATTTAATAGGAAAGAAAAGGAAGGGAAAATAATAATAATAATAATAATAATAATAATAATAATAATAATAATAATAATAAAGTATACAAAGTGATGCGCAATGCAGTTTCTCACCACCTGCTGACTGATGCACAGCCAGTTCTCATGCAGCAGTCCCCCCCCGGCCAACTCCTCCCAATTTATATACTCAGCATGACGTCATATGATATGGAATATGCCTTTGGCCAGTTTGGGTCAGCTGTCCTGGCTGTGCCCCCTCCCAGCTTCTCACTTGCAGGGCATGAGAAGCTGAAAAGTCCTTGACTAGTGTAAGCACTACTTAGCAACAACTAAAACATCAGTGTGTTATCAACATTATTCCCATACTAAATCCAAACCACACCACTATACCAGCTACTAGGAAGAAAATTGACTCTATCCCAGCCGAAACCAGGGCAATGTTCTAAGCAATATTTATTGCATCAGACAGTAGAGCCAACTTTTAGGAAATGCTGGTATAGATGACACAAGCCTTGTACATTTGGGGATTTTTTAAATACCATTTATAGAGTGGCAGAGTTGTGGGAAATTCTTGAGGAAAGCAGAAAGGAAAGACATGGACAATGTAACTACACACACTCAGAAGTGGTCAGTGATTTTCTGAGTGTCTTAAGAAATGCTACTACATCTATTTTTGGAAAAAGCTGGGCATTAGCACACTGAAAATCTGTCCTCTTCCACGTGAAATGTGGCAGGAACACAGCACAGAGGTACGCAATATATGTATCTATTTCTGGAAACCTAATCTTGTGGATTATTAATAAACAAATAAACAAAAGTGACCAAAAAACACCCCAAAGACGATCTCAGACTGCCTATATGCTAACCCAGTTATTTAACATATGAGCTGTTTTATCCTGAAAAGAAATCATGTCTCAGCCAGGCATAATTCTGCAGTCCCTGTTAATACATGTCTATGTGTTGAGCCTGATGAATATAGGAAGTCTGGATGCAGAGTTCACAGATCCTGCAGGAGGAAAAACAACTCCTCATCCAGTCCTGACCAGGACTGGATTTGAGACACAGTTATTTAAGAACCAGTCTGTAATAATGAGCACAATTTAATTCAATTCAAGAGTCTTGTAGGACTGAGAAACAAATAAACAAACCCTTCACTTCAGTAGCATTAGCATTTATCTTGAGGAAAGCCAACTTCATAAAAAATGAGGCAGCAAATCAACAGCTAAGAGGGTAAAAACTTTTCCTGTGGCATGAAAATTATTGAAAAGATCACATTAGATGCTCACTAAAATTTATAGCATCAAAAATTGCAGAAGGACTGAATACAGGGAAAAGGGCTATGTTTGGTTCAGCTGCAGATTTGAAAAAAGATACTTAAAGTAGAAGACATCCACTGAAGAGCAGAAATTGGGCCAAAAAGAGAAAAACAGAAAAGAGCAAACTTGGCCAAGTTCAATGTAAAATTTGTCATATGGCGGGGCAAAAAAATTTTCAGAAACAACTCCTGAAAGGCAATTGAAGTAACAGTTCAAGCACATCAGAAACAAGAAACTTGTCAGATATTTTACACTGGCAGTTCATGATTAGGGTGTAATGGGTGCTCAAGGAAGAAAAGGCTATATTGGAAAAGCCTAATAAATTCTTTTATCAGAGTTCACCAGGGAGGAGGAGGTCAGTAGTTTAAGAGCGATGAATCTGAAGCATTCTCTATTTGAAATGCGAGTAGAGCAACTTTCAGAGTATTCTTTTACAAAGTGAATGGTAATAACCCTTCCAGACCAGAAGATATTTTGTGTTGATAAATGTAAAGTGATGCACATGAGGAAAATCAGTTTTAGTTGTAAATACATAGAAACAGGTTCCAAATTAGCTACCTCCTCTCAGGAGTTATCTTGGACTCACTATGAATTTCTCTGAAAAAGTCAGTTCAATGCTCAGCAGAGGTCAGAGGCATATAGAGTATGTTAGTAATAATTAGGAAAGATCTAGAGTACAAAAGAAAAAACGTCATTATACTGCTAAAATGGCTCACATCCTGATTGTTCTGGTTGTGCCATCTCAGACAACAATTCTGTAGAAATAGAAGGGGGACAGAGGTGGCTGGCAAGTACGACCAGATGGGTATGGAGCAGGTCCTGTGCACAGAAATCAAAAGGCTAGGGCTCATCAACTTGGAAAATAAATGAGTGAGGGGTGTATGTATGGTTATAGAAAATCATAAATAGCGTGGAGGAAGTGACTGCAAACAATTATTCACTGTTTCTTGCAAGGCAGAAATAAGAGGCACCAAATAAACCGTTCAGGCCATAGATTTAAACAAACAAAAGGAAGTCCTTTTCCACACACAAAGCATAATCAAACCGTAGAGCTCATTGCCCAAAGTATAAATGGGTTCAAAAAGCAATTAGACAAATTCATGGAAGAAAAGTACATCAAGGGCTTATTAAACACAGTGAAGTGGATCCAAGCTCCAATCTGGGACTCTTTAAGCTGCAGATTACTGAAAAATGAGGAGGGGTGTTGGCAGGGAATTTTCTTTCCCTGCTTTTTGTCTTTCTTATATTCATTCCTAAGCACCCGCTACTAGCCATGGACAGAGAGACTATTCTGCTCCAGCTGGACGTTTGCTCTGAGACTGGAGGGTTGTTCTTAGGCTGTTATCTTCTCTGTTGTGGAGACTGTACAGAAACCATTTCTGATAGCTGTCAGCCTTGCTTCTCCGAGGTTGCTTCCTTTCACCCCTTGCATAGGAGCAGCTGTAGGGGAGGAAAACATCCCGTACCTTCTCTTCCCAGGACCAAAGCACAAAGGTAGGCAGTGGGGTGTCTCACTGGTGCTGTACTGTGCACCTGATYAGTGGATAAACCAGGAGCCATCAGTGCCTTCAGCATTCACATGAAGTCAGGGTCTGGAGAAAAATCTCCTAAAGGCTGCCCTGGGATCAGCTCATGGTGACAGCCAGGGCAATAGGTGCAAGGTGGATGCTGATGGAAGAGCACCAGGCTCACTAGCCCAGCCAACACCCCAGGGATCAAACTTCTGCTGCTCAGACGAAGCTGGTGCTCAAAAGCATTCTTTGGTTTGTCCACTCCCCACTGATAAATGACCACTAATTCACTTTGCAGACCTTTTGAAACAGAGCTCCAAGGTCCATGTGGTGGGTCCAGAGAGTGACAAATATGTAGCACTGAGGAAACCTGGAAGCACCATACCATTCTTATCACAGTTAATCTTTGGAGCCACTTAATCATACAGGGCTTTCAGTTACTAAGGTCCTTTTTAATTTAGAGTGAGAGTGTGTGGTAATTAGCCTTAACCAGGTCATTGATCTTAGGGGAATATACTCTGTGAGAACCTACATCCATCTTGCATACTTGTGGGAGGGAAGGGCTGATAAGCTTGACATCTCGGCTCACAGTATTAAAAAGGCAGGTTAATACTGACCTTCTGCTAGGGCCCTTCACACCTAGCTGGCCATGGAAACGCAAGGTCATTTCTGCCACAAGCCTGATTATTCCTTTGGATTCAGTAGTATAATTGCACTGACGTGAGTGGAGGGTTTTCACCTTTACCTCACTGTAAGTACATAGATGTTCTCCATGACCTGCCATCCACTTCACAAGTATCGCCAAGATTTATGGAGAGTTTCAGTAGGAACTTTGCTCCCTCCCTGATTCCACTCCTCCCTGTGGTAAAGCTCCAATCCCAGGTCAACAACTTGCTGCCACAGTAAGAGCTGAGATGTCACACATTGTGCTGTCCAGCTTTCTGTGGGCTGCAAGGATGGAGATGCTGAGAACCCAAGATGAATAGATTCATCTCAACAGCATGTGCCTTGCTTCAGGGATGGAGGGATAGAGGCCCTGAATGGGCACTGTTTCACGCTAACATTTTCACAGCCAATTTCTTCAAAATGAGCAATCAAATTAGCCAAAATCATTCAGCACCTGCCATTTCATCACATGAGCCACTCACTGTGACCATGCCTGTTCTCGACATTAGGCTCAAGCCCAAGGTCAAGCAGCAATCGTTATTCCCTGTCACACACCAGGTGTTAAGGCCTGTTCAACATTAACTCTGCAAGGGTTCTCATTGGCCTTAAATTTTCAAATTTCTGCTTGGAAAGGCTCTCTTCTGGCTTTTCAAGAACTTTTTTTTTTCTTTTTGCAAAGTTGGTTCTTTAGGAAACTCTACATGGACTAACACCTCACTTTCCCCTTACAGCCTTGTGGAAGACAAAGGGGAAGTGAGCTGGACCTCTCCGCTACCCAGATTTCCCACATCATGTTGTTGTTGTTATTGCCAGGTTGTGGGTTTTTTCTTTTTTTTCTTTTCTGGGTCTCCTGCCAAACATTTGTCTGCTTTGTCAGTTGTTGGTGGTTGTTTTTTTTGTTTGTTTTTGGTTTTGTTTTTTTTTTTTTTTTTTTCTGGGGAAAAAAGCCTGTTTAATCTTAGCAAATGGGTTTTTTTCCACTTCAATAGCCTCAAAATTTTCCCTGGAGAGCTGTAAGCCCTTTAAATATATTTAGGTTGCCAGATTTCTTATGTTCTCTCTCCAGGAAGCCAATTTTGCTTCTAAGCTCTAGAGAAAGGGCCAGTCTCATCTTTTCTTGCACTTTGAAGCCGTTGTATACCACCTTCCCTCTTTCTTCTTTTCTTTTCTCAGTCCTCCTTAGGTTTAGCACTTGTCCCTGAGGTAACATAAAGGCCAGAAACCCTTCCCAGGCTTGTGTTAAGCTCCTTATCCACTCTGGGTCTTTCATCCTGTATCCATCAGCAACTCATTCTGGTGCTTCATGACAATTGTCCCCGTGTGCATTGCTGTACACCAGGCTGAAGAGACTAACCGATACTAAACGTTTCGATGGCTGTGTGCCCTGCTCTGATTCAGAAGATCCATGGGGGATTTTCTTTTCTTTTTTTTTTTTTTTTTTCCCAAATCAGCTCTTTAGGAAACTTGGCACAGTCCATTATCTCATTTTGTCCACACCAATTTTTGTGAAAGACAAAGAAGATGTTCCCAAGCTCCCTTTTTTCCTACTGAACATCACCCCTGGAACACTTACTGGGTGTGGAAATCCCAGAACAAAATGGGCCTCTGGGATCTGGCCAGTACAATACGACCCAAAACTCTTTTCCAGATATCTCGATTTGTTTCCGCACCACTTGAGCATGATCAGAAAGATATAACGCCTAACAAGTCTCACTGCACATGTGGGGATGAACCTGGTTCAATTACAAAAGGAAAGCGGTTCCAGTGTGCAAACTGAAAGCAAGACAGCTTGCAGTGTCTGTAAATGAACCAGCAAATGAGTTGTATAATACGTGACCTCTGGGACAAACACAAGTCCCTCCTTCAGATGTTGGCAGGTTTATAAACAATGCAAAAGAAAAAGAAGGAAAAAAAAAAGCAGCTGAAGTGTTCTGTGATGACCTGAGGAGAAGAAAGATTTACACTGCTGACTGACTGGCTTCATGGTGAGATTGGAGTGGTCTAAGTAATGTATCTTCAGACATTGGGGAACAGGCATGGCTACTCAATAAAAAGTGCTGTTTATTTTATAATCAACAGTTCTAACATGAGAAACTCTTGGGTTCTTTTATTTCTGATGATAAATTATTTGTGGGATCAATGAGATTCCTTTTTACTGCCCCCCTATTTAACATGTATAAAAATAGGCACTCATTAATGTGCTTAAATAGCACCTTTCCAGTCGGGAATTAAAAATATGTTTCACACACTATTCCATAAATATGTCAAGACTGTTACTACCTTAAGACAAGCTTTCACTAAGGCACTGTCCATCTGGTGTCACTAAGGTGCAGAGGGGATTTAACAAGCCAAGAGCGCATCTGGGAACAGACTATGGGTGTCCTGATTTGTGCTCTAATGAGCGGGTGTTCATCTCAGAGAAACACAGGGCTGCCGTGTGCCAGGAATGCTGCACTCATCCACCCAGTGTCCTGGGGATGGGAAATTGTCCCCTGGGCTTGTCAGAAAATGGAATTCCCATCTTGTGGGGAAGGAAAAGGTTTCTCTGGTTGCTTTAATCATGAACCAGGACAACAAGTTAAAACATTTTTTTTTTCATGAACCAAAATATTCTGAAAATATTTCCTTTTAGTCTTATCAGAACACTCAGCCATGATATTGTATTGCTTGCAAATCCATCCAAATAATAATTCCAGTGCACTCATGTACAGAAAAACATGAGACCTTTTGCACCTAAAATCTCAAGCCACTGCTTGCTTGGTTAACCTGTCAGCTCTGCAGCATGACCTTGGGCCTGAACGCTAAAAAAGCAGCTTAAGAAAGAAAAGGTTCCAGGTGTAATTACGGCAGGAGTCTGGCTACTGAGAAACACAGAGCAAAACACAAATAGGATTAACTTCCATGAAATCTTGATGACGGCTGTTAATTTATACAGAATTCTTTGGCTTGTCAGCATCATTCCCTCTTTCTGGGCTCCACTTCTGTTATCTCAGAGCAGGAGAAGGCCACTGTTGTTCTCCTGCCAGACCCAATAGCCTTTAGTCAGATTTAAGAGAAAGTGGCTGTGGGAAATGAAGATTAACACTCTGGGGACAGGTGAGATTATCTCGTTGAAGGTCATTATAGTTTCCATAAATCCAATATATATGTCTGTGTATACACACACTAATGTCCAGCAGATCTATAGCACAAAGTATAAATGGAAAGCCTGGGGAATATTTAATCACAGGGACTTACCGTATGGGTTTGCGTGAGGCAATGCGCTGTGCAAGTGGCAATGCAGAGAAGAGGACTGGCTAGAAACTGCTAATGGAAATGCAAGGAAGTGTGTGTGACAGACCCAGTGTGTGGGTCCGTGTGTGTGTGTGCATGTGCCTTTAGGTTCTCTCTAATGGAAGGACAGAAATGAACCAACCAGTAATTAAAAATTCCTCACCTTATTTATAAAAGAAATTTTTTTCCATGGGTATTCATATTATGGGACTGAAGCCCTGAGTCCAAATGCTCCCTTTATTGATGTATTTGCTCCTACAAAGCAATTTCTGTAGCCTAATTTTTTGATAGCCCATTTTTTGATTGCTGTGTTTTGGACAGGATTATTGTTCTGAGTTGTGGATGGCCAAATTAATCACTCGTGTATGTAAGGCACAGCGTGCATACTAAGTCTTCCTCTTATTTCACCTGTCGCCACAGGGCCACAAACACCAGACACACAACAGCAATTATCATTAGAGATGGGCCAAAGCAAGGGTATTCAGAGGTGGAGCTTGGCATGGGACAATTCACATGGCTTGGCTTAGCAATGCCTGTGCTCTGGTATCACAGCTCACATCCAAACAGCTCCAAAACACTCAGACAGGACTTAAAAGGAAACAAGCAATTTCCCTGAGGCCATTCTGCTTGGGTCCCCAACTTCCAGCAATGCAACCACAACCCTTCCCTGGATTTCACTGTTAGCAGCGAGAGTCAGTGGCGGCAAAGTAAGGGGACCTGCCAGGAACAGAAAATACGTGACTCTCTTCTGTAACACTAATGAACTGTATGTCTGATTTAAATGGCAACACCAGTTTTCTGGTCAAATCTGCTGCTAGCCTTCAAAATATATAAAATGCAACAAGCTGCAGGTTTAGCACAGGGCTCAAGTCCCTGGGTTCTGAAAACATCGCAAACCACTTTTGTTTTGATCTGGTGAGTATCACATCTGCAGCTGGCTGGATAGGTCTGTATAGCAGCTTGCAGACAAGTATTGCGTGTGCTGCATGCGTTCAGTCCCCTCATTATGTAGCAGCTCCAGCAAACACCCGCTGATTGTGCTTCTCTAATTTGTTTTTCAGGGAGTCGGTTGCCAGTCACCTTGTATGTCTGTGATCTGCTACGGATCTGCCTAGCCATATGTCTGCCTTTGGAGAAACCATCCCTCCAGCCAGGGCAGGACCTACCTGGGCTGGAGGGGGAGAAGGTGAGTGAGCAACAGGATTGCTAAGGAGCCCAAGGTGGGGAATTCGCTGAAGGACTTGCTTGCTATGGATTAGCGAGGCCATGAGCTCTGTGCCCTGTGCAATGTCGTCAGAAACTGAGCATTTGCATTGCAGGGAGGTGGCTTTCTTCTGTTGCCTAGACCCAGTTCTGGCTCTGTAGTCTTTCTTCAAGCTGTTTCTTTCTCCTTAGTGCAGTTATTAAGCAAAGTGAGAACCTGAGGATTGTACAGGGGGAAAACTGAATCCTGAAGAGGGGCCTATCCAAACACAGCACCCCTTCTGGGGTTCCTCGGATCTTCTGCCACTGCCTTTTTGCTCTTGCCCACAATGCCTTTTGCCATTGTGAAAGTGCAAGGCTGTTTCCTGAGCTCTGCAGCTCACATGTGAGCTGGGTCAGCAGATCCCCCAATTCCATAAATAGAGGGACAGACATGAATCGCTCKATAGTCTCTCGGCTGGAGCAGGGCTGCTGCAGCAATTCAAATACCTGCTGGCGATGTCAAATGAAGCACCGCTCACTTTTTCAAGGAGACTTTATATGGGCTTATATGGACTTTTACTTCTGAAATAAAAGTCAGGAATAACCTATTAGTTATCTGTGCAGAGAAGAGCATAATTCTCTCTTTGGGGTGGGTGTGGAGGAGTTCAGTCACCTGGGGAGCATGGTGTGCATCCCCTCATTGGAAGAGGTCACCTCCAACTTTCCCACAGGACCTCAGCAGCCTTCAGGGTTGATGCCCATCATCTTGGCATGCCACTGAGGCTGCGTGAAGTTTTGTACCAGGATTAAGTACAAATGATCGTAGGTAATCACCTGAGTCATGGTACACTGACCTTATCACAGTGAAGAAAAGATACCTCTTTCTTACTTTCTTCTGTCATATTCTGTTAAAAAAAAGCCTGACATTGTATGGCAAATAATTCAGACTTGTTTATTACAACCTCAGGAAAAGGAGCAGAACCTCAGAGATGGCAACGTGACAACAATTGTTTTTTACATACCTTTCACTCATTTCAAGACAGGCTCCCATCAGGATCCAGAGGTAGGCAGAAACTCTGAAAATCAGGTGGCAATCCTGGAAGGACAAAGGAGAGATGGGATTCAAACTGGATCATCTCCTGACTTCGCTAGCTCAGCCCCAGGCACTGTGAGCCCCTTAGGCTGGCAAGGGTGATGTTGTAAAAGAAGTAGAGGATGACATAGAGGAATGCAATAATATGAACATGTAGAGGCATCACTTGCGACTGGGGCTCCTTGGTTTCGGCATTATATCACTACCAACTGAGATATATTTCCTCCCCAGGAGGGAATATGATCTCAATAAGACAGGAAAAGAGTAATAGGAAGTATTATTCTTCCAGTGTTACAGATATGCAGCTGAGGCAAGCAACTAACTCACACCTCTTTAGTTAGTCTGCAATAGAAATTGGTCTTAAATCTGCATCTCCTGGGGCCTATTGCAACACTTAAGCCACAAAATCAGCTTCTTTCCCTGTAGACTGGCTTTCTTCCCTGTACAAATGCTCAACTMGTGTTTAGCTGTTCTGCAAAACAGGCCTGGCCAACTCACAGGACCAGCCTTTCTCATGAGGCTCTCAGTGCTGCTCACTCGGAAATATCTTCAGCAAGTTGGAGAGTCAGGGAGGGCCCTTGAAAAAACTGGCACTTAATCCCTCAGGTTTCATCTTCCACTTCACCTAAATAGTGACTTTCCACATGAACCGCACAAGTCAGCCACACTTCATTTAATGACGACTTTTAATATGAGTCACACTTGGAATTAGCTCCATGCCAGTGTTTCCTAGCCTCCATCCACTAGAGACGGCTTAGTCAGACATGCTCATATCACCTCCCTCCATGCCAAGGAGTGGATTTGCTCTCATTCTTTCTGTCCATCTTTCCTGTCACACTTTCTTCCGTCTTCTCATTTCCCTTAGACGAGAAAAGCAGCGTAAGGACAGGGCATGTTTTACCTTCTCGTTGCAATGAGACTGAGGTTGTCTTTAGAGCCTGGTACCTGATAGATCTGAGCTGTCTCCTGCAGTCCAAGCAAAGTTAGAACAGGGTCACCCATCATCTTACCTGCTGACCATTTTTTGAAACTGGGAATATAAGTGGTCTTTTGGGCAGGTACAAATTCATACAGCTGCTACTTACTCCTGTCTTTCCTGTCTCATTTGCAAACCATGTTCGGAGGACATGGAAAGAGGCATGAAGCAAAATATGAGACATATACGACCTGTAAGCTTTTTTTTTTTTTTTTGGTGCTTGCCAATCATAGCTTTGAGCATGTTAATGCAGTGAAAAGGATATCTAGTGAGAAATGTTACTGATAGTGAACCTCAAAAAGTACTGGTAAAGATCTAGCTGTCTGGACATCTCTCTGAATCCTATCAGAGCAATCTGAAGTTCTAGCATCTGTGTAAGTGTGCTGGAAAGCTTTCAGAGATAGACTCCCTCATGAGCAGAGGTGCATGAATAAGTGATATTTCTTTTTTTGTTTCCTTGCAGTTCTGGAAGATCAGAAAAGAGATTGATTTCAGGGTAATCCAAAGTACATATTTTAAAAACATTCTCAACAAACAAAAGGTAACCTTGCAAATTGCAGTAGTTCAAGTAGAAAGATTTTTGGTGAATGAAAAACAAAGTTTCTTTCAGCTTCTGATTTTATTTTTTTTTTAATATATCCCAAAATAATTGTGCCTTTTTTTTTTTCCCTCCAGAATATTCACTTTCTCGAGCTAAAACAACTGATTGAATTGACCTACATTAATGAAATGTCTGGACTAAATTGATCAAATTGTATTTTCTGTTTAAGAAACAAAACAAATCAAACCCCCTTTCATTGAAGAAATTCAACCCCATCAGAAAAAAACTTTCTGATGCCATTTCAGTTTTACTGTTTTATTCAGATTGCCATTAAAATAACTAAGGTGAATGATTTGCTAAAACTGGCTCCAGTTTAGTTTTGGACATAAATAACTTCCTTGAATTTGTTTTTATTTTACCTGAACACTGCTGTCAGCTTTTACAAAACAGGCAGCATACAGTCTTCCTTATTTATCAGAATTTTAAAAGAATTTGAATCAGCGCCTTAAAGCAGAACAAAGCAATTAACAGGGCAACATCAAAGACAAACTGTTAATAGGACCTGACCACTTAAGATCTCTTAATTCTGTGTCTGGCTGCTAAATATTGGTAAATCTAATCAGGCCTGGCAATAAATAAAATGTTTTGTGACATCAGCAGTTCTGCCTGAACACTCAACATGGAAAAAKCAAGGCTCTTTATCATCAGTGTGGAGACATTGGTATCTTGGGGGCATGGGAGGCTTGCATAAGCATCCAGAAATTCCGTTCTTTATTCAGATCCTTGGCTAATATTCTCAACACTTTTGAGTTTACAGATCTGGGCTGAAAATCACATGCTAACATGCTCTTTGCTATTATCAGGGCGGGATATTGACTGTAAAGGTCTAAGTGGTAAACACCATGGAAACACCTTTGCCTTGGCATTTCTGAACTCCGCATGCAGAATGGGAGTGGGAGGAGCAGCAGGAATCAACATATATATTTTAAGTTATCCATACTCCCCTCTGCTCCCTTTTTTGAATCAGAAAAGATTCTTGCTTCTGAAGTTAAGTTAAAGGATTGGGGGAAAAAAATCAAGGAGATTCATAGTTTATCCTTTCCCAGCCATTGAATCTTGGTATACCACTGGGGCAAATACTGCTGCAGGGTCAGCACAGGCCAAAAAAAATCTTGATCAGCAAAACCTAAAGAAACCTATTGAAAGCAGAGCCTCATCATCATCACAAAGACTTCAGAGCTCTCATTCTTTGCTGACAATATGGAGGGGGTTTAATGGCATCAATAGAGGTTGTCCTGCTTTGCCTATTGATGCAATTGAGATTGCAACTCGGTCCAAGAATACCTAATTTCTTAACACAAACACTTGACCGTGCTCCCCTTTGGCTTTCGGGCACCCATGAGCAGAGGCAAAGTGGAACCAGGTGCTAAGCACCCTGCAGTGAAAAAGACCTGAAAAATGTCTATGTGGCAGGAGATGAGACCCTTATGGACAACTTCAGAGCTGTTCAGGAGGAGCTCTGCTAAGCAGAGAAAAGGATGGGACCATTTGGCCAACTTTCAGATATACCTCTTCTCCCCTGGGTGTGAGCCATGGACAACTGCTGGGTTTCTACAGCCTGCTAGCTCTGTGCATGCCACCACTCAGCCTTTCTGGCAGATCACTCTGCCGTGCTCAGTGTCACAAGCCCCAGCCTGCCATCCCATTTACTTTGTGCAGCACTGGCAAAAAAACATCGACACTGGGGGAAACACTAGCCTGGATTGAAATCAGCTGCTGAACTCACCCAGTGCCCAGCRGAAGGGCCCACCCAGTCATCTTGACAGTCAGCAATCATAGAATAGAATCATGGAATCATTAAGGTTGGAAAAGACCTCTAAGATCATCAAGTCCAACCGTCTGCCCAACACCACCATGCCCACTAAACCATGTCCCTAAGCGCCTCATCTA
>JAYKAV010000001.1:3306887-3317618 GCA_035582835.1 Phoebastria nigripes
ATCGGCCTCTTCATCCTGGTTGGGTGGTCTATAACAGACTCCCAGCAGGATATCTGCCTTGTTGGCCTTCCCCCTCATCCTTACCCATAAGCACTCGACCTTGTCATCTCCACAGTCGTTAAGCTCTAGACAGTCGAAACACTCCCTGACATACAGAGCCACCCCACCGCCTCTCCTTCCTCGCCTGTCCCTTCTGAAGAGCTTATAGCCATCCATTGCAGCACTCCAGTCGTGAGAGTAGTGTCAGGACCGATCTGAGAATTATATTTGCTTTGCTTAAAGGATATTGTAATTTACTGAAAAAGAATTAGGAGCTTGAGGTCAGAAATACTTCAGTTTCTTTACAGGCTGAAGGAAAAAGACTGGCAAAGGATAAGCAGAAATGCTCTCTACTGAAATACGTTTTATTTTCTTTTTTTTGCTAGGTACCTGTTAATTAGGATAAAAGTGGGAAACACTATCTAACAAGGTTCCTGGGAGCAAACTGGAAAAAGCATTAATGAATTCAGCATTACGAGATGGTTCCTAAGCAACAGAACATTTCAGTTGAATATTAACCCTCGTCACAAGGAGAGAAAAAAATGGTCTCAAGAATAACCTAAATGTCAGTGAATTAAGACAATGTCTCTTCTGTGCAGAGCTGCTATTGGACATCTTAAGGCAAGCATGGTTTGGGTAATATTTGAACAAACTGGTGGCTGACAGCTTAATTTCCAGACTTTTTGGAATTTGTTTGCTGCTTTAGTATTAATCATGATTATGACTGTTTATAATAAAGCATCTTAGAAGATGAGGTAAATCGCAATAGAAAGACATAAATCCTGTAACATTAAGTTTTATAGAAATATACTGCCACGAGTGTACCATCCATGAGAATGGACTAACCACAGTGTATCTTCAGGTAGAAGAGAGGTGAACTTTGCAAAAATAGTGGTATAGGAGTTAAAGATTTTAGGAAATAAGAGTAACAATGTAAGGATTATGTAGCCATTTGGCTAGCTAGTGTGTAGTTGGATGGGTCCAAAACATTGCCCAGTACAAAAAGTGGGATCACGTACTTGGAAATAGGTTATCACAGATGTCAAGTAGCAACCGAGCAGCTAAGGGGAAGAAAGTCGTTAAACCATGGAAACTCAGTTATTTTCAATCATGTCATCATATTCTCGGACAAAAAATCACAAGTCCATCACTCTCCTCTGTGCCTAAGCCGGATTTAGTTTCTTAAAGACATATGAAGGACACAGCTTTTCATCTCTAAAATTATAACTCTTATTCTTTGAGTATGCAATGAATTTTTTGAAGATGTATGAGTAAATCAATAAACTTAATCATAAATTCAGTCCCTTCAAAGAAGACTAGCATCTGAGGCAATTTCTTCTTTGTCCCAAATGATTTGAAAGGACCGCAAATACAAACTCACATAAATCAAGAACTTGCAGCGTGGTTATATTTAAATAAATTAAGTTGATCACTGTATCCGAGTTTGTGTAATTGTACAGTGGTTACCAACTTTTTTCTCGTCCACAACCAAGGAAAATCCAGTTTTGAGCGAACGAGGAAACTGTGAATGTTGGGGCAGGTTCACTGGTGTGTTTTGGCAGCTCTGCCAATGCCAATCAGCGTAGTAAGCGCCAATTGCTGGTGTTTGCTGGCTGGTACCTCAGAGCAGTGGTTCACAACCTGCAAAGTTTATGGACTAGATGTGCCCATGAAAGACAACCAAATCAAGCAAGTTCTTACAATGTGATATATTAAAAGAGGTTTTTAGTTTCAGTAGTAAATTTATAGACTTACAAAGACTGAAATTCAATATGAAAATCTGCCCTTAAAATGAATTAAAAAAAATACAATTTAAGGCAGATTCTATATGACTGCTAATCTGTAGCACGATTATCTAATAACAGTCTCTCTTGGGTTTCTTTTGTATGTCTTGTCTGACATTTCTGATAGTTAAGGGAAAACAGAAAAGAAATTGAAAAACATTCCTAGACAAAAGCGAAGTTAAAGTGGAGTTTAAATTGCATCTTGTGTGTAACATACAGGTGAAAACTTTTTGAAAGAGATTGCAATTAACCCCCAAACCAAATCTTGCAAAAACCTGGTTCAGAATTATTCTACTGAGAAAAAAAAAAAAAAAAAAAAAAAAAAATTTTACATTCAGGTAGGAAAAGTAAAGGTGATAAGTGATCTCAACTCTGCCTGCAGTGCTGATACTGGGGTGAAAATGTGTGAAACATAATTGAATGAGTCTTTAAAGACCGTCACTTAGAAGCTGATGATATTGAATATCTGTAAGTGTAACCACCTATTTATTTCATGGCATGACAGTGGCCAGGCTTGGATGGCTCAATGCTTCTTTATGTGGCATCTGAGCACTGGAGCAAAAAAGCTTTATCCATGATGGTGAAAAAGAACAGCTAAAGGAGGATCTGCTTTGGGCTGCTGTATTTCTCATTTTCCTTTTTTTTTTTTGCCTTGGCCTGTTGAACCCGTTTCCCCTCATATCTTTTCTCTGTGTTTGGTTAGATGGTGGACAAGCAGAGCCCACCTAAAAATAAGCTGCCTTTATTCAGTGCAAAGCATCAGCAATCTTGCATGCAGGGCTGGAGCAGACACTCAGATCTAACGGGCTGCACAGCATCAGGAATATTTCCCTGACTGACATTTACCTCCTTGTTTTGCAGAAGGCAGCAAGGGGGAAGGTGGCTCGGGTGAAGTAAAAGCCTCCAAAGGGCAGGGAAAGAAACCCTGTGCATGACAGCATGCACCGCGTAGCAGGTTCTGCTTCACTAGGAACTGTTAATTGTCCTCCATGTGGAATTAACTCTCCAGTCATCCCAACAACCACCGCTGCATCTAAATCTTCCCTTTAATGGGCTCTCAGGGAGCAAGCGGCGTGCAACCTGAACTGTGCTCACCGCTACATCAATCTTCCCCTCATCACTCTCACGCTATGCAGCAATCGAGAGGAACAAGCATCGAGTGGAGACGCTCGCCCTGGCTGTAATTCCTGACTCTGAGGTGCCGCTCCAATGCTCAGAGTGGGGATTTCCTCAGAAAGGGAGGGTGCTTTGGCAAGAGCATCTCCCACAGTGGAGAAAAACCTGGGGAACGGGCAAGAGGGAAGAAGGGATCCGGGGCTGGGCATCAGAAAACAAAAATATCTCTGGGAGGGCAACAGAGAAAGCAGAAGCATCTACAAGTTTTCAAGCAGGAGGCATCTCTTGATTTAGAAGGCTAATCAGATGCATTAGAGACATGCTTCGGCTGTAAGCATTCAGGGATCAGTTCTGCTTCTGTGTTTTCACAGTATCCAGCACAATGGGATTCTGGAAATAAATAGCACTAAAGGTGGTTGGTTTGGGGAGGGAGCAAGAGAAGGAGCTCATTAGGAAGAGACAATCATTCCCACGAGTGGCAGGGGGGTAGCCTTTATTTCCATGCATGCCAGGGGATCCTGACCTGAGGAAGAGGTTTGGTTAATTATAACCGGTCAGGCACGCCAGTCATTTGATCAGGGATCTGAAGCATATGTACACAACTTTGGGAATCCAGTAATTGTTTATAAGAAGTGAAGGGTCAAGGTGAACAACTTTCACCATGTGTTGAAGGCTTGAATTGATTCCCATAAAACTGCCAGCTAAATAGTCCAGCTGGCAAATATGAACTCACAAAATACTTTTGCAAACAGGAGAAAAAATAAAAAATCAGTTGATAGATGATACTGTTTACACGGAATAAATTCTCCATCTCTGCTAAGAATAAGGGTTCATAGCTAAGCAACTGATTTCACAAGAGAAGGGTGGGAAGTGAGCTATTTTTCCCCCTGTGACCAAATTACACACTTTCCATTCACATATCCAGGTGCAAGAATAACCTTTCTGCAGACATTATTTTTTTAACAGTTTAATTAATATGCCTGTTTGCCTTGAGTAGTTCACAGAAATTGGAAAAAAAAAAAAAAAAGAAAGAAGAGAGTGTAGCAACACAGAAAAAAGAAAGAAAAGCCCAGTGTTACTTTAACACTGACAACAAAAGTCACCCTTAGATGAATTAGTGATAAACTCCTGGGGAAGACTTCAGCTCCATATGGTGATATTTAATATTAGTCACGTAGAATCGGCCAAATCAACTCCAGTACCTGCGGGACCCGGTCCTGCCTGTTTAGCATTCCACTGCGACCACCCGTGAAACACTGCAGTTGTCTCTCCTGATATAAATAAATAACTCCAGAATGCCAAACAGAAAGGGGTGGGGATGGGAATGATAAATCCTGAGTCAGAGGCGACCGCATGAGAAGGAGAACGGCAGGGCTGTGGCTATGATTTAGTGGTGCTAATGAGTCCCGACAGAAAGAGCTTCCAACAAGCCCGTGTCGGTAGCGTAGGTCCTGTCTGATGAAAACCAGGTGTTCAAGGTGCTGTATGGGTTCACAGGCTCCGTGTCTCTGGCCTACTTTTTCATTCCTGAATTATTAGATAGAAAAGCACCTATTCCTTCACACCAGAGGATAACTAAGCCTCCAAGTCAGCGCGTGCATCCAGATTTGGCTCACTGCGGAGCAGGGCTCAGTGTGTTCATGCTGGAGCTTTGGGTTTTGGGCTGATCTCGATGGAGAAGGTAAGGCAAGAACAAAGCTTGTCTGGGCTCTGCTCCATCCTGAACAGCTGTTTTTCAAAAGCTACATGTGAGAAACTCACTTTCTTTGAGGAATAAGCTTCCCTGTTTGTCTTTGCTCCCTGATGCTCGCACTACAACTACTAATCCTGGCCAAGCATCCTGTCTCTTGGAGAGTAACCCAAAAGCTGGAAGCATTCAACTCCACTCAGCAGGACCAATTGAATCATTCCTCTTCCTCTAATGCGACCACCACAAGCCCTCTCCATAGCCTTAAACCACCAATACACCCAGAGCTGTTTTCAGGAATGGAATAGAAGCTGTGCTTAATGCATGCTTGTTTGCCATGTGGCACTGCTCCTCCCTCTTGAATGTAATGTTCACGGGAAAATAAATTAATACAATCCTCTCCCAGCACCTGGTCCACACACTTTGCACGGATATGCACTGCTAGYGCATAGGTTTTGCCACAGATCCACAAAAACATTTTATTTGGGGCTTGTTTTTTTGCAAGCCCATTGACAGTGCATCCCTGATCTGTACTCTCCAAAGCTTGTCACTACGCAGAGTTGTCCTGTTGATCTCCCAAGGGCCAATACTCACAGAAGACTCCTAGGCCATGCCAAGGTGAGAAACCCCTGGCATACGTCTTTTTTTGCACATTTTAATTGTTTATTTTTCTAAGGCGATAGAAGCGGTGAAGCAGCAGCCACCAATGAAAATAAAGCCCCACATGTTTGGCAGCAAGCAAGGGCTGGGTACTGACTGAGACAAATATCCTGGGCAGTGGCTTAGGTTAAGTTCCACCTTATTACCCTCACATGTGTGAATACCTCCCCACGTGCACCCAGCACAGACAAATGGCCCACGTGCCCTTACACAGTATTTATAACCACAGTTTTTCTTTCCCTGCCCTAAGTCAACTTATTCTTTGGTTTCCTACTGCCCTGAAGCCTGTCAAAGCCAGTTGCCATGGAAATGGTTGTGATGTGCTTTCACAATGTCCTCGGCCATGAGTGTATATCAAGAGCTCTCTCTGCTGGTCTGGAATCACCATCCCTCATGGCTTCAGATGGTCACGTCACTGCTGGTACCTGGAATCTCTCAGAGGTACAGCCTGTGTTTCTAAGCATTGTCAGGGTCTGAAGTCTGGCACAGTAGCTCCTATTTTCGAGTTAGCTGGAAATACTCAGCTTACCGAGAAACTGTAAGGTCCAGCCTCTGCTTTCTCACAGTCTGCTCGTCATTTGGTGAAGAGTGTTTAGCTAAGTGACCTGGGGGAGCACTGGGGAAGGAGAAACCTTGCCTGTGGTGGGACTGCTAGAGAAAGCTCCAAAGCAAGAGCATAGGAAACTGGGGGTATGAGAAATAATTTTTTTTTTCTATTTCAACAGTGCTGTCAACTTAGGAAAATTGTCAGTGGCCTAATCCCTTGCCCAAGCAGTACTTTTTTCATTTCAGCAAGAGGTGGAGTTCCTTGTGTAGGGTGGTAAAAGCCCCTTTTTCACATTTGCTAGAACAATTTTAGGAGAAATGAGATTACTGTACGACTTTTACCTTTCAGAGTCTCAGTAATTCTTCCATGGGCTGAGCCTGCTTTGCTGCCTCCTGAACACTCCCAGGAGCAGCAGAGCTAAGGCTTATTATTAGCATAATTTCTTATTATTATCTCCTCCCTAAACGATGGCTTTTTAGGAGACCTGCACAGGACAGAGGCTGCTACTAGGTCCCAGAGGTTCTTACACGCAAAAGATTTGCAGGAGCCAATTCTAGGTTTGCCTTCCACAGCCTTGAGGTCATTAACAGACATACTCTGTGTACCAACCCCCTGATTTCCCTTTCTGCTTGAGTGTACATCCTCTGTATGCTGGAAACCCACTAGAGAAGGTTCCTTTGCAATTGGCAGCCATGGAGCACCCTGAAACAAAGCCAACTCTTCCACCTTATGCCTCTTTCTCATAAAGCCAGTCTCAAGGAGTTGAGCTCTCAGAAACACCCCTTTGAAAAACATTAAGATCTGACTTATAATTGGTGTAATTACCATATAAAAGGAAGAAAGTAAGATTTAATTAACAAGGCACTTTTTCTACCAAGCTTGCTCTCTGCTAAGCACATAGCTGAAGAGCTAAGCATGCTGTTTCTCAGAAAGGGTTTGATTTTTTTGTAACTGTCATGGTGATGACATCTTTCTGATGGACCCAATAGCAGTGAAACAGCAACGAGAACCACTGAGATGTTAGTAGTTGTCTGCCTTCCACGTCTTGCAGTGCAAGCTAATTGCTAGCTTTCAGTAGAGCCCAGATGGGCCTTTTTTACTTAAAAATAATAATTCCCAGAGTTGTATAACACTGTGGGATTTTTAAGGTTTTGTTTTTAAACTGTTTACTTCAGAAGTGCATGGCTGTGTATGAAAGCTGCTTCTAATCTATGCACAAATCATCCAAGCTACTTTCTAGCTGCCAAGTCTGGGTTGAAGTTGCTTGGAGTCGTAATTAATAAGGGACCTTTTGTTTCCTCCAACCACTGTATGTTTTTGCTTCACTTTATGAAAAGTAGAGAAAAAAATTCACCACAGATAGTTTAGGAGGGAAACATAGCAATTAAATGGTACAATAGAAGGATAAGGGGCAGAGGGGGCTGCTGATGTTATCATCTGAAAATCTCAGAAAGAGCAAAGTTGACCAAGCACAGATTATTTTCCCTCCAATCCTGATTCATAGTTAATAATTGGCACAAATAATCAATTGGAACCACAGTGCAAACGCATACAACAGAGGGGCCCTAGTAAATGATTCTCTTCCATGAACTTATTAGAGCTGATTAAAATCTTGCCATTGATTTTTTTGGGCCATCCTGGGAAGACCAGACATGAGGTCAAGCACACAATGGATAAGTGTATCATTAAATCTTGTCCTTCTGAGAGTTAAGAAGAAATGCCAAGAAGTTACATGGAAGTTTTAAGTGCTTATCCTGAGATCTACCTGTTTCATAATGTTTCATTTTGACAACAGCCATCCCCCTCACATCCCACATCCCAAACTAATGAGATATTTAGTCACCAAGAAGAAAGCATTGCGCCAAATACCAGCTCACATTTCCAACCTGGGGGAACAAAGTCAGGCTTATGTGACCGCTTTCAAGCCCCTAAAAGAAAAGTTTTCAGTTGTTGAATCTTATTTCTTCCCCACCCATTTTTTGGTCTCTCCTTCACTCAAGGGCATAGACATGGGACCATTGGGAAGGGGTATATGGCATTCTTGGAAGGATGAGATGTTGCCAAGAGCAGGTTGTGAGTGAAGATTAGCCCAGATTTATCCAAGTCAACCAAATTGTTCTAACTTCTAACTGTAACCTCCTATATAGTCAGTGGAAAGACCTCCAGGGAGCGATTTATTTTGCCACCTTCTGGAGGTGCTGGTATCTCTCAGTGAGTTAGTCCAGGGTAGTTAAGCACCTTGACTGGGTACTTCACCTAGACACTGCAATGGATTTACAAGGGCTGGGAAGGGAGAGCTTTCGGCTACCTATTACTGCTCATCAGTAATGGTAATTCCCATTCCCATATCACGCAGTACAGTGACAACAGGGCAGTCCCTCCTGCCCTCTTTTGTGTATTTGGGGCTGTCTGCCCCAGTTAGACATTTAATATTAAGTGAGGGGAATATGAGCTTGCACACAGATTTGAGGAAGATGCCATTCAGACTATTAAAAATCCTCAGACACTACAATTATTCTACTGAAATTTATGCAGGAGAAGTTTTTAGGTGTGGAGTAACATAGCAAGAAGCCTCTCTGACATATATTTTGGATGCCTGGCTTGTGTGGCAGACTGTCCAAGTAAAGGCAAGGCACAGGCTAATGGAGCAATGTTAAAGCTTTAGCCAACCTTAGCCTTTTTCTGTGAGATGCTGAGCACAACGTGTGGGCAGCCAGATTTCCTCAAGGGCCACTAAGCCATTCACAATCGAAAACACATCGAGCACAAGTTTGGATCAGGCCTGTTTTTCCACTTCCTAATCCACTCAACCTGGCACAGCAAAACCCTCCCTGTGTGAGCGGATGGTCCATGTGTGTGAAGCCTGGAGGCACCTGCCGCTCCTGCTGTACCTTAGCAAACCGCTGCCTGGGAACTTGGGAAGGATCCAGGTTCCTCCAGCAGCAATGGACAAGATGCTGCCTCATGTAAACCTCATTTGCATTTCTACTCTAAATCTGTTTCAACTCTACCATCCATATGTTTATCAGGGAAGAAAGGCAGAGCAAGGAGAGAGGAAAGCAGCTGAGCATCTTTTCTCAAATCCTTGCACTCTCATTCTAACTTCCATTTGGTGCTGACTTCTCTTCCCCCGCCCCGCAAAGTGTTTTCAAAACCTTCCTCCCACCTTCCTTCTTCTGTTCACTTGTCTCAGATCTTCATTAACACTACAAACCCATCCCTGGAAATGTTTTTCCTTTGTAAAGACATCAGATTTAAAACAACGACAACAGCGCGACTAGTGCTTTTACTGTCCTTCATGAATGATTTTCGTTGAAACTCAGTTCCCTCTGGGTTGACCGATGGCAAAAACACATGGGAAGTAAATAGACAATGAACTTGGATAGCAAAGGCTTCCCGGGATTGGGACAGTATGCATCCATTCGAAGGGAGTGATTTAAACCAACGAGATGCTTCTTTGAACTCCCTGTATTGGTAGATGTGACAGGTTCAGCTGGAGAGGAGGGACAGGAGCTCACTGCATTGCCAGGCAGTGACTCTTCAGCATTTGATGCTCATAACAATATTGCTCAAAGAGGGCAAAAAATGATGCTGTGAGCTGTGTGTCAGCACCCAAACTCTGTGAACCCATGGGGAATGTGGAAAACAGCTTTTTCTGGAGAGGTGATATGAAGAAATTTAGGAGATTCTCAGTGCCTCATTTCTGCTTTTCTTTTAAAGAAATCTTTTGAGGTCCCATTTTGGAAGCTGACAGATTTTTCTTTTAAAGGTTAAACCAAAGCTGAAAATGAAATGCAAATTATTTCAATTCAACTCAAGTAAAATGGGTCATCTGATCTGGGAACATATCCCCATGCTGCCCATTTCCTCGGTTCAGCAAACAGCATGAAAATCGCAGGCAGTGCCCCAGCCCGGGGCTGCTGTGGAGCCCCTCAACTTCCCTCAGCCAGAGAGGGAGTGAAAGTTTGAAATGAGGGTTTTCCTTCTGGAAGCCGAATGATGACATCCAGATCTCTCTGCTCAGCTTCTTCATCCACTGCTGAATTGAATACCATACCAGACCAGTCACGTATTTCTGTGCAAATACAGAGCTCCATGGGGAGGACTGAGGCTTGTTCTCTGGTCTGGAGGGAGACTGGTTATTTTGCCAGATGCATRGTTTTGGTTTTGGTTATTTTGCTTTGTGTGAGACTAGGAGGAATTTTTCCCTCATCTCAGCTATGCTTTCCTGTCCCTTCTGGTGTGCTGCGTGGTCTGCCTCATCGGCTCACCTGCAAGTTTTATGTAACAGACACATTACTATTGGAAAGCCTAGGACATGGGAGACATCCTCCGTCTCTCCTGTTGTCTTCTCTTGTGAAGATTAGCTGTGGGGTTTTTTTCATCTTTCACTCCAGGTCACTGATGTAGGGCGGAGGGCAGTGGGACATGCTCTTTGATGGCAGGTGGAGCAGCCATTCTGCAAATATTTCTTAGACACATATCTATTGTATGGTTGCCTCTGATGGAAAGAACAGGACTTGACGACTCAGAATGGTCCCTTCTAGTCTTATGCTAAACATAACATAAACAACAAACAGCTAAATAGTCCCTTACTGGTCTCAGAAATAAACCCTGCATCTCTCTTGGACTCTGCTGTTCTCAGGGATGTTTGTGAAACGGGTCAGTGCAGTGGCACTGCGAATTGAAGCTTAAGTGAGCGGAATTCCTTCCCCGCCAGCCAGTTTTCACTAACTTCCTCCCACAAAGAATTTAGTTTAGAGTTAATTGAATTAGCAAAGGCCTTCAAATACTTCCACAAGGGACTGGCTTCATTTTGGCCTTACAAAGCCAATCAAATCAGCAGAGAAGCAGAAAAAACAGTCAATGACTCACATTAATCATCTGAGAGAAAAAAA